>VMDR010020448.1:0-17554 GCA_007922815.1 Macrotus californicus
GACTTTGAGGGCATTATGCTATGTGAACTGTCAGAGAGAGAAAGACAAACACTATTTGATCTCATTTATACATGGAATCCAAAATAACAAAAACAAACCAAACTCATAGATTCAAAGACTAGATTAGTCGTTTCCAAGGTGGTGGGTCGGGGAATGGGCAAAATGGGTGAAGGTGATCAAAAGGTAGAAACTCCAGTTGTGAAAGAAGTCAGTCTTGGGAATAGAATATACAGCATGATGTCTATAGCTAATAATACTGTATATTTGAAAGTTACTAATAGTAACTATTAAAAGAGTGATATTAAAAGTTCTTATTACAAGAAAAAATTATAACTATATGAAGAAATAAATGTTAACTAGACTTATCGTGGTGATCAGTTTATAATTATATACAAATGTTGAATTATGTTGTACACCTGAAACTAATATAATGTTATATATTGATTATACCTCAAATTTTTTAAATGTAAAGAAAATGGAGAGAGGAGCATGGTAGGAGGTGACATTTCTAAGGCGATATAAACAAGACAGTCAACAACATCAAAGGAACATTGGATTTTAGTATATCCATTGTCATATGGTATCCTTTAAGGTCATATGCAATTTCAGCCAGAGCCCTAATCCCTTGTTGTGTTTCTTCCTGGGATGGGTAGGGAAACACTAATTAAAAATAATTTTATTCCATGCAGTAGAATAAATGTCTGAGTTTTACTAGGAAGAATAGAAAATAAAGTATTGTGTGTGTGTTTCTTAGGGGGCGGTTCTGGTTATATTACACACCATCTTGCCCTCCTACTGGTTTGTAATCTCAACAAGCCATCTTATTGCTGATGGATGCTGACAGAGGGAAATGAAAATTACAGAGAAAACGCTAAGTGAGGACACCGTTTACAGAAAATATAGTTGTAGTGTATTTAATTCCCTTTTCAAATAGCTTTCGGATTGCTATATTGAATGTTATTTTTCATATGTAGGTTTGTTCTTGTAGAAAAATATTCATAAAATGATTATTTGTCAGCTTAAACTACCATGGAGTTTGAGCTAACCTGGAATGTGAAAAGGAGTGGTAAGATGAGGGAAAATATCAATATCCCTAATGACAGTGTGTTTGAGTTTTCCACAATGCAGTTCGAATCTATGGATTTGCTGTTAACTAGGGTTAAACTGATAAAGAGTGATGATTTCTTGGTGCAATTACTCTGAGTAAATAATTGGTAAAAGAGCACATGTCTTGAATAATATTTAGAAGAATGCCCTTCAAATTCTATTTTTTAGAAAGGCTAAAATATTGATGAAGGCAAGTAAGCCCCAATAAGTGAGTCATAAATTAGAAATTAAAATATTAGAAACATGAACCAATGCATAAGAAGGCCTCCACTATTTCAAAAGATATCTATTTGAAGAGTAAGTTGCACATCCAGAAATTGCCCTAACATTTTTTCCTGTGTCAGACTAAAGTTGATAGGACCTGTCTGTTGCCTGGCTAGAAAGACCTACAGCCAACACAAAAAATTGGCAGGTGTGGTGGGCTATAAAAGTGGCCCACGGTGCATTTGAGTTGCTCTTGTGTACAGTGCACTGTGCTTCTGGGAGGCTTTCTTGCCCCAGGACAGCCTGGGCCCTGGCTTCTCTTCATAGATGGACAGTGTATACAGTGCCTTGCATGGGACTCACACTGTCATCGGCTGACTGAGGCTGATCTTTAAGGACAGAGCTGGGTGATCTGACCCTAGTATATTGGTTCCAAATATCTCAAACAGTTTTTGCATCGGCTGTGTTTACTAACTCCAAATTTGTTTTGCCCAGATAGTTTTCCTCTTAATCTTTTCAATCCATCTGTGTTTTATGAGCAATGAAATCCATGGATGGTTTTGGTTTGTTTTTCCTTAAACTTGTAAAAATGTGATTTTGCTGTCTGAGCAGTGTTTGATTTCAGAGAATGCCCTTGAACCTTTTGTTAATAACAAGAATTCCCGTTGTGAGGAGGTAAATCAGGTCCCTCAGAAAGAGTGTTTTGAGTTTACATGGATTTTAGTCGAGTGGATTTACTGTTTTGCATAGAGCACCTTCTAGCTCAATAGCCAAACTGGGCCACCACACACTCCCAGCTGGGCTCCTGTGCTTACATCTGCTCACCCCACTACAGTCCCAGCCTATATGGTATTGGGTGACAGCATGATCCTGTGGGATGTGCCTGTGCCTGCGGGGCCTCATTCTCTTGGAAGGGTAGTACTGGAGAGCAAAGCCTTTCACTGCCTGTGCTGGGAGCAGTGAGGTAATTAATTTTCTGCTGAATTAATAACCCAGATTTTCTTATTGTGTTCTTCTATAATTAGAGGACTAATTCTTGTCTTGGAAAAGAAATAAGCCCATGCCTGATCAGTTAGATTTGGTTCCACATTCTTTGAAACCAGATGGTTCAATATGGCTTAGTAAAGTCAGTCTCAGGATATTGTCAGGCAGGAATAAACTGACCTACTGAACCAACACACACACAGGTACACACTTGTTTTATGAAAGGCCATTGACATCATCTGGAAACATTTTATAAATATTCAGTTAAATTTTATATTGGGCTTATTGAGAAATTTTAAATGGAGAGACTACTTGAAGTAATCTCATTTCCGTTTTGTCTTTGTGTGTGAGCTAGTTTAGACAGACTCTGTAACACTCAATAACATTCTACTTCTAACATTATGAAGTTCTGCCACTATTCCTAAACTGTACCTGAGATAATAGTATAAAAGCCCAAGAAGTTACTACTGTTCAACTCCCTTGGTGAAATGGTGAGGAAATGAGACTGGAAAGGTTCTGCTGTTGATCCAGACAGAGCTTGTTGTAAAGCTAGGACTAGAACAAGGTCTCCTGGTTATTGGTCCTGATTTCTTTCTATTATAGACATTGATATTAGTGTTTATATCTATACTCTGCATGCACATGCAGAGACTCATATACACATTAAAAAATCTTTTGAAGGGAAGAAAAAAGAGGGAATCTTGATAAATCCTAGAATCTTCAGTGGGTCTATTTGAAGGTCATAAAAGCCATCCTACCACTGCCACCATCCCTGTCTGCCCTCCTCTCCCCCTACCCACAGTCTTGTACAAGGTCATTTCTATTAATACATGGAATTTATGTAGATAAATCTGAAAGTAAATATTAAAAGTGGCCATGCCAACCACTTTGGCTTGAGCTAGCAGAAGTACCCTGCAGTTTCTATTTCTATCTGGATGGGGAGGGACCTCTCTACCAGGAGCCAATGTGCATCTTTGTGCACCTTTACTATGTGAAAGATTGTTCTACTGATGTGTGGAGACTGAGTCAGGGAAAATGAAAATGATGACAACATGATCAAAACAACAACAGTTTCAAGAGTCCATAACCAGCCAGTTCTATCCGTAATCAGCTTGAGTTAGTAGGTGTCTGGGGTCTCAGCTGATTCTTCTCCAGGCAAAGGAAAAACCTATATATTGTGTTGGGCCTGTTGGAATTCATCAGTGAAAAAAATCACAATTCAGCCATAATTCAGCTTTGAGGCATGAAAGAAACCTGCTCCTCAACCTCTGTTTCTCTCACCCCCTCCGAGTGGATAGTGGTCAGCCACTAAGAACCACTAAGATGTGCTTGGGCTGGCTGGGGTCTCAGAGTCCAACCTTTGTACCTTCACTTCTGGAAGTTCTGAGAAAAGTTGAGGTAATTACTTTCTAATGTTAAACTTTGACTTCTGGGAGTCTAGATGGTCACTGGCTCCTTTTAAAATTTAACTCTTATTTTGAAATAATTATAAATTTACAGAAGAGTTGCAAAGGTAGTACCAAGAACTTCTGGTCCTTCACTTAGTTCTCTCTGAAATTGACATCTATCTCACAGAACCACAGAACGCATTTATCATGAGTTCAATAATAGACACACAGCACTACACTATTAACTAAACTATTGATTATTCATACTTATCAGGTTTCCCATTAATGGTTTTTTCTCAACCAGGATCCTATGTAGAATATTGTGTTGCATTCAGTGTCATGCCTCTTTAATCTCCTTCTTTCTGTGACAGTTCTTTGGGAACCGTTTTGCCTGGTTTCAGAAGCTGTAAACCCCAAGGGCTAAGGCTAAGTAAAGAGACCTTGGGACCATAAACCACTAAGAAGACAAAACTTATCTCCCTGATGGGAGCACCAGCTCTGTCCCCTTTTACTTCACCCTGCTTGGCCCCAGGCAGATGACTGGTTAGCCAATGACAGGTAAGATTCCTCAAGGGAGGGACGACCTAAGACAGGCATGATCACAAAGGGGGCCTCAGGGAAGGACTTGGGCGGGCTACAGAAAAAGGGGATGATGGACCCTCACCCCTCGGCTTTGTCATAGCCTGAGTCCTCATTCTGTCTGCGAGAAGTCTCCTAATCTCTTGGCTGCCTTACTTCCCCTGCCTCACTTAAGCCTGAAACAATGCTGGAGGGCAGTACAGCCCTGGGCAGGAACAGGTGGTTCCCTGGGTGATCAGGCCTAAGAAAGAATGCATGAAATCCTGTGAAACCTGCTTTGCTAAGAATGTCCTCAATTTCCTGATAAGGGTCCAAGCATAAAATGTTTGTTTCCCAAAGTTTTATGGCCCTGTGGCTAACTGATCCTGACTCAGAATAAGCCCCCATAGTTCTTTGAATATTATCTATAAGAAGTAATCAGCAACATTCTTTCCTTTGTTATATGTAAAAGGTAATCACCTAAAGCAAATCTGAACATAAAGAATGAGAACCTTCTTTGATGTATGCTATTAGAAAGCCAATAAAAGCCTGTCCAGGAAAGGGTTGCTCTCTCACTCAGAGAGTGGCCATGCCGTCCCTTTTTCTCCACAGGACTTCTGTAGTTCGTGTGAATTTGTTCGTTGCATCCATAACACATGGAGCCTGCTGGATGGAGTCCACATCAACAGTTCTTCAGTGTTTTTCATGACCTTGCCACTGTAGAATTTCCTTCAAATTGGGTTTATTTGGTATTTTCTCATGAATACATTGAAGTTATAAATTTAGGGGAAGAAAACCATAGAGGTGATGTCCCTGTGTCATCTCATCATATCAAGGGGATACATGATGTCACCATCACTTGTCACCTGCAATGGCCACCATGATCACCTGCCAGGTTGCTCCATTTTAAAGTCACTACATTTCCCTTTCCCTTTCCCTGAAAGAGAGCAATTCAGATTCACTTTCTGAAAGGAGGAATGCTGAAGAATTTATGGGCATATGTCAAAACTCACACAATAATTAGTAAATACTTTGGGGTAGATACTTTGAAGCTGTATAAATATCTTACTTCTCTTCCAAGTTTTTATCTTGCCTGCAGCAATTATTCCTGTGATGCTGTCATAGTGATTTCTATTTTCTTCAGTCCTTCTGCATTTGTTGACTGAATTATTCTGTAATAAAGATGTGTTCCTCCTCTCCCATTTTATTCATTTGTTCAATCACTTATTTATATCAGTATGAACTCATTACTATTTATTTTATCCCTTGGGGCATAATCAAATACTATCACTAATTATTTTTGTGGCTAAAATTGTTCTTTGACCATTAATAGCTCTTTTAGGTTGGTTCCTTTTGACTTGCTTCCATCCCCACCCCACCCTTTGACATTTAAAAAAATCACTTTCTTACTTTCTGGTACTACAAGGTGCTCCAAGCTCATCTTATACTCCCCCTTTCCCAGTCCTAGAATCAGCCATTTTCCCAAGAAGAAATGATTTCTTTTATTGGAGAAAGGTGTTAGAAATGAACTTCTAGGTGCTGCGTGTGCTCATTGCTATGGGGATGTCACAGCTTCTAGGCTCTCTCTTCCCAGCAGAAATAGAAAAAAAAAATAGGCATATTAACTGCACACACATTTATTTCTCTATCAATTTATTTGCACACATATTAAAATAAACAAGATTTTGTGCAAATATTTCAGACTTTAATCCAGAAGGACAGTATCCATTCCAGTATCTTGCCCCCATCTTGCTTATTTGTAGCTTCTTTTTCTGTGGAAAAAATCCTGTATTTTATTATCTACAATATATTTACTGATTTATTTAACCCTAGCATACAGGTAAAGTAGTTCCAGAATTGCTAACCCTACTACCATGAGAAACAAATTGCCACTAGAGTACAGTCCCTATGTATTCTTTTTGTCTTTAGTCTTACAGTATCCAGTCACAAAGATTCTTTAAAAATATTAACTCCCCCTCATATCCACTCTCCTTCCAACCTCTTAATCCCCCTTGACTTTGCTCAATTTTTCTGTAGCACTTACCATATTCAGGTACATGACATAAATTTTGAATATTTATTAAACTGTATCTGTCTCCCTGAGTTAGATGGAAGTTCCACAAGCAGAGAGCTTTGTGGGTTTTATTCACTGTGTGACTCAGCAGAATCCCTGTCACTGAATGGTATCAACATGTGCATTAAGCAAACTGAGTACTGGGTATCCATGTGAAGTCAGATGTCTGTGTAATATAAGTAGAACCCAAGGAAGATCGCAATGCTTCTGCAAGTAATGTGGAAAGTGATTAGAATTTCCCTATTTCTCATGTTTTTCAGCCCATCAGTTTCTTCATGATGAGCATTGACCACTCTGTTAAAGTCTCATAGAAACCTGCTAATGTTCATAGCATTGGAATCAATGAAGGCACTAGCTCATTCTGGGCTGCCCACTGGAGCTAGTGCTCGGGATTTACTTCCAGGAATACTGATCATATTTGGCTAAGGTTCAAAACACTAGGATTTAAAAAATTCTGGTAAAATATACACAACATAAACTTTAGCATCTTAATCGTTTTTAAGTGTACAGTTGAGCGGCATTGAATACGTTCACACTACTGTGCAGCCATCACCACCGTCTATCTCCAGAACTGTTTTACCTTGAAAAGCTGAAACTCTGTACCCATTAAACAGCTTCTCATTTTCCTCTTCTCTAGTCTCTGGGAACCACCATCCTATTTTCTGTCTCTACAAACTGATAACTATAGGTATCTTATAAAAGTGGAATCATACAGAATTTGCTTTTTTTTTGTTTTTGTGACTGGCTTTTTTCACTTAGCAGAATGCCCTCAAGGATCATCCATGTTGTAGCATGTGTTTCAATTTCCTTCTTTTTAAAAGCTGAATAGCATGCATTGTTTATATATACTATATTTCATTTTTCCATTTATCTGTCAGTGGATGTGTAGGTTCTTCCTACCTTTTGGTTATTGTGAAGTGCTACTATGAACACATTATGGTGTGCAAATACCTGGTAGAGTCCCTGCTTTCAACTATTTGGGGCAAAAATACAGAGCTGAGATTCCCTAAACTCACTTTGAAATTATTACATGATTTTCCAGGTAAGTTGTGAACCCATGTACTACATGGGGTATTTTGATAAAAATTCCATTGTCAAATGCACTCCACTTATGTTTATTTAGTGGATTAATTCATAATGAAGAGATCTTGGATGCCACAAAATATTGTGCTTCTGGGGGAAAAGTGGAGTTGGAAGTCATAAGTGAAGGTATTTTGACAGTGGATTTCCAGAAGTAGACATCATATAAATATGCCATTTGTAACCCTAAAAGCAGAGCTTTGTTCCATCTTGTCTTCTACCCCAAAGCCTAAGTCAGTTTTCTGCCAATTTAGTCCACACGTATTTTAATGGGGGTGAGAAAAAGAAAGATGCAAGTTGAAAAATGTAAATCTAACTCATACGGACCCTTTAAAAATTACTTAATGTAAATCTATCATAGTTTGGTGTTTTTTCTCCCATGAAATACTTCTCAGAATGTCTTTGCAAAGAAATGTGTTGAGTAAGACCTTTGTCTTCAGATGAACAGCAATGTGTTTCTGCTGAACCCCAACTGGCCAAAGGCAACAAAAAGGGGGAAAAAGAGAAAGGAAACAAGACATGTATTTCTTTCATCTGCTTAGAATCTTGCCTCTCCCAGGTTTTGTGACAAATATAGGGAGTTACAGAACCTCTGAAAGTGCCCCCTACCCCCAGAGAGAGCAGGCAGGCACTTCCTAGCAGATTCCTACCACCAGAGTGCTTGGCAGTCTCACACCATAACTTGCCCTGAGGTCAGAAGGCAGGCTCTTAACCCCCAGAGGCACCTGCCCAACTGCTCACACCTTGTCATTGTCTTGCTTGTCAGCAGGTGCCCAGAAGGAAACCTGGCAGCCTCTACAAGGCAGGCCACCCCCCAGAATCTCAGGCCAGAGACTTCCAGTTCTTAGGAAAGAGGCCTACGGAAAGGCAACATGGGCCAACAAAGGTTGGAACACACTGCCTGCTTGTTGCTCTGAGCTCTTTTACTCAGAAATCATGTTCCCACAGGAGAGCAGAGGAGAGTCTTTGAACTGCAACGGGGGGAGATGGTAGACAGAGAAGGGTTCAGGCATTGTGTCCCTGCTAAGTGTCTGCTGCACACGGAGAGAGGGGTGTACCATGTGGTAATCTGTGTGACTCCAGCTCCCAAGGGAGTCAGCGTCACTGTTCAGGGGAATCATGGCCATTGTACAACAGCTGGGCCTGCGTCCTCACATGTGTATTTCCCCAGAGACCAGTTTTGCAGGTGGGTGAGTTCAGCCTAGGAGGTGAGGGGTCAGGTCACTCGTACTTCTTTTCTCTTCATATACTAGGGTAGATACATTCTGTCTGGGAGTTCCCCTCCTGCCCCCTACACATGCACACATACCTCTCTCTTTGTCTCTCTTTGTGTGTGTCTCTCTCTGTCTCTCTATCTCTCACACACATATCCGCTCCTCCTTTTATAGAGAACCTATCTGTGTGGAATGCTAAATGTAACCCAGGTCTGTTCTGAAAGCAGACAGGTGCGTGTTCAGCATGCAGGAAGCAACCCCACAGATTGGTTCTTCCGTGGGGAATCAGGCCTGCATTGTACCTAGGCCACTTTGAGTCTTGCTCTTGCTAAAAACTCCCTCACCTGAAATTGAGGCAGCAGAGTTTTATCTCCCAAGTGTGGGTGTAACCAGTTCAACCACTTTTCCTCATTATATTTGCAAATGTCCTTTCTCTTTGAAGTGATTGGCAACATTCTTTCCTTTGTTATCTATAGAAGGTAACCACCTAAAGCGAACCAGTAAGTGAGGACCATCCTTGATGTAATGTACCAAGAATATCAGTAAAAGCCTGTCCAGGCAGGGTCGAGGCCCTCTCTCTCTCACCTAGAGAGTGGCCACGCTGTCCCCTTTTCTCCACTGGATTTCTGTAGTCCGTGTGAATTTGTTTGTTGTTCATTGCAGCCATAGCATAAACATCCACAACACACGAACCCTGAGGGCAGAGTCCGCATCACTCCTGATGCTTTCTGAGTTTTTACCTTTTTTTCTAAATACCTACATGGTGGAAAACCATGGCAAGAGGAGCTATCCAGGAGGGTATCTGTTCTCTCTTCTTTAACCACAAGCTGTCCACGAGGTTCCAGGTTGTTCTAGGTTCCGCTATGGTCTCATTGACTCTGCTGGGGCCACTGGGGTGTATGTGGAGTCATGCTCTCACTCAAACCTGCTAGCACATAACTTCCCTTCCAGAGAGCAGAATGACTGTACCCTGTGCTGAAGTAGTGATATGTACCCTGTGCTTCTGCTTCAACAGTAGTGACCATAAATATTGATACCATGATACCGTGATTTATAATAAGAATATATATTTGATTTTTGTCCTGTTTGGGCACAGAATTCCTAAAACCATTGGAATTTTCCGAGTGATAAGATTAATAGGTGTCTTTTATTCTGTTAGTGAAGTGATTTTTGGTCCTCATGTAAGGATGCGGGCTGGTCACCAGAGGAAGCAACTATGTGATTTGAAGGTTAGGACTGAAAGTTTTAACCCCTGGCCCCTGGAGAGTAAAGAGGGGCTGGAGGTTGAATCAATCAACAGTGGGCAGTGATTTAATCAGTTGTACTTATGTAAGAAAGCCTCCTTACAACAACAACAACACAGGGTTCATGAACACATGGGAATTTGGGGACAGTAATGCCTGGAGAGAGCTCCATGCTCCTTCCCCATACCTTGTCCCTATGCATCTCTTCCATCTGATGTTTCTGAGTCATATCCTTTTATAATAAATTGGTGAGCTAATGAGTAAGATGTGTCCCTGAGTTCTATGAGCTGATCTAGCAAGTTAATTGAACCCAAGGCGGGAGGTTGTGGGAACATTGGATCTATAGCCTGTTGGTAAGAAGCACAGGTGATGATCTAGACTTGTGATTGACATCTGAAGTGTTTGTGTTGGGGAGGGGAATCTTGTGGGGCTGAGCCTTTAAATCGTGTTATCTGATGCTGTTTTTGGTTAGACAGTGACAGAACTGAGTTGCTTAGTGATATGGAGCCCCCACCACACACAACACACCCAAACACATCAGAACTGGGTGCAGAATCACTTTAGATACCCAGAGGGATTATGATGACCACTCTGTTTTTCTGAGTAACAGATAGAGGAATGAAGGAGGGAGGGGAGCAACTAATATCTATTGATCACTTATCCAATGTTTTCCATTTTTTTGTCTATAATTCTGAGTAAGAAATATACTGTAGCCCTTCTCCCTTATCTTAGGTTTCAGTTACCCAAGTTCAGTCTCTTTGTCCCAGCCAGGACATGAATCATCCTTTTGTCCAGTGCATCTGCATTGTGTACAGACACTTAGTAGCGGTCTCAGTTATCAAGTTGACTGTTGAGGTATCACAGTCTTTGTATTCCAGTAACCATTTTTTACTTCACAATGGTCCCAAACTGTCATAACAGGGGATTTTAACTCCCCACTGTCTACAGTGGACAGATCTTCCAGACAAAAAATCAAGAATAGAGTGACATTAAATGACACACGAGATCAAATGGATTTAATTGATATTTACAGAACATTTCACCTCAAGGAAGAATATACTTTCTCCGCAAGTGCACAAAGGTAGATCACAGGTTAGGACACAAAACAAGTCCTAAAAAATTCAAGAAAGTTGAAATCATATCAAGCATTTTCTCAGATCACAAGGACATGAAATTAGAAATCAAACTCAATAAAAAAAACCCTCAAAAACACTGAAATATTTGAAGTCTAAATAGCATGCTATTAAGTAATGAATGGATAACCAATGAGATCAATGATGAGATCAAAAATACCTGGTAATGAATGAAAATTAACACACAGCAACCAAAGATCTATAGGATATAGCAAAGGCAGTCCTGAGAGGGAAGTGCATAGCACTACAGGCCTACCTCAAGAAACAAGAAAAATTTCAAATAAACAATCCAACACTACATTTAAAAGAACTAGAAAAGCAACAACAAACAAATCCCAGAGCAAATAGATGGAAAGAAATAATTAAATCAGAGCATAAATCAACAACACAGAGACTAATAAAGCAATACAGAAGTCAGTGAAACCAGGAATTGGTTATTTGAAAAGATATACAAGTATGATGAAACTTTAACCAGACTCATCCAAAAAAAAAAAAAAAAAAGATGGAGAGAACCCAAATAAACAGTATCAAAAATGAAAGAGGTGAAATAACAACTGATATCAAAGAAATGGAAGGGATTTTAAGAAATTACTATGAACAATTATATTCCAAGTAATTGGTCAACCTGGGACACATGAATAAATTTCTAGAAACATGCAATCTTCCAAAGCTGAATCAGTAAGAAGCAGAACACCTGAATAGACTGATAACAACTATTGAAACTGAAGCAGTAATAAAAAAATACTCACAGCACATATTTCACATATTTTACCAATCTTCAAAAAAGAACTAACACTGATTCTTCTCAAACTATTACAAAAAATTCAATGGAAGGGAAGACTTCCAAGCTCTTTTCATGAGGCTACTATTATCTTAATTCCAAAACAAGACAAAGACACAACAAAAAAAATTATAGGTCAATATTGCTGATGAACATCAATGTTAAAAACGTCAACAAACTATTTGCAAACTGGACCCAAGAATACATGAAAAAGATCATACATGATGATCAAGTGGGATTTATCCCAGGTATGCAATGTTGGTACAATATTCACAAATCAATAAATGTGAGACATCAAATAAACAAAATAAAAAACAAAAATCACATGATAATATGAATAGATGCATAAAAAGCATTTGATAAAATCCAGCAACAATTTATGGTAAAAATGCCCAGCAAAGTGGGAATAGAAGGATTATACCTCAACATAATAAAAGCCATACATGAAAAAATCTACAGTTAACATTATTCTTAATGGGCAAAAACTAAAAGCATTCCCCTTAAGATCAGGAACAAGACAGAGATGTCTGCTTCCACCACTCTATTCCACATAGTTCTGGAAGTCCTAGCCACAGCAATCAGACAAAAAGAAGAAATAACAAGTACCCAAATTGGAAATGAGTAAGTAAAACTGTCACTGTTTGCAGATGACATGATATTGTTCATAGAAAACCCTGAAACCCTGAGATGCCACCAGAAAACTATTAGACCTAATAAATGATTTCAGCAAAGTAGCAGGATACAAAATCAATACCCAGAAATCGATGGCATTTTTCTGTACCAATAATGAACTATCACAAAGAGTAGCTAAGAAAATAATTCCATTTACTATTGCAACAACAACAACAAAATAAGTTACCTAGGAATAAATTTAACCAAAGAGGTAAAAGACCTGAACTCAGAAAACTATAGGCCACTGAAGAAAGAAGTTGAGTAAGATAAAATTAGGTGGAAGCATATACTGTGTTCAGGCATTGGAAACATTAACACCATTAAAGTGTCCATTTTACCTAAAACAATCTATACATTCAATGCAACTCCTATTAAAATACCAATTGCATATTTTACATAACTAGAACAAATATTACAAAAATTTATATGGAACCAAAGAAGCCCCCAAATAGCCTCAGCAGTCTTGCAAAAGAACAAAGCTGGAGGTATCACAACTCCTCATATCAAATTATAGTACAAGCCTACTGTAAAAAAAGCAGCCTGGTACTAGCATAAGAACAGACATATAGACCAACAGAACAGAACAGATAGCCCAGGAATAAACCCATGTCAGTATGAGCAATTGATATTTGACAAAAGAGGCAAGAACATACAATGGAGCAAAGACAGTCTCTTCAATAAACAGTGTTGGGAGAACTGGATCAGTACGTGCAAAAAAATGAAACTGGTTGACCAACTTACACTATATACAAAAATAAACTCAAAATGGATAAAAGACTTAAATATAAGTCATGAAACCATGAAAATTGTAGAAGAAAACATAGGCAGTAAAGCCTCAAGTATCTCATGTAGCAATATTTTTGCCGATTTCCCCTTCTAGGGCATCGTAAACAAAGGAGAAAATAAACAAATGGGACTACGTCAAATTGAAAAAACCCCTGCAAAGCTAAAGAAACCATCAACAAGACAAATAGGGAACCCACTGCATGGGAGAACATTTTTGCCAATGATATATCTGATAAAGGGTTAATCTCCAACATATACAAAGAGCTAATGCATCTTAACACCAGGAAAGCAAAGAACCCAATTAAGAAATGGGCAAAAGACCTGAATAAATACTTCTCCAAAGAGGACATACAGATGGCCCATAGACATATGAAAAAATGCTCGACATCACTAATCATCAGAGAAATGCAAATTAAAACCACAGTGAGATATCACCTTACACCCATTAGAAAGGTTACCATCAATAAATCAGCAAACAACAAGTGCTGGTGAGGATGTGGAAAAAGGGAACCCTAGTGCACTGTTGGGGGGAATGCAGACTGGTGCAGCCACTGAGGAAAACAGTATGGAGTATCCTCGAAAAAATTAAAAAACAGAACTCCCTTTCCACCCAGTGATTCAACTTCTAGGAATACTCTTATACCCTAAGGATTCCAAAACACCAATACAAAAATATATATGCACCCCTCCATTCATAGTAATTCTACCTACAATAGCAAGATCTGGAAATAGCCTAAGTGTCCATCAGTAGATAAAAAAGTGGATAAAAAAGCTGCGATATAATTACACAATAGAATACTATACATCAGTAAAAAAGAAGAAACTCTTATATTTTGTGACAGCATGGATGGACCTGGAGACTGTTATGCTACATGAATTAAGCCAGTCAGTGAAACACAAACACCACATGATCTCACTTGTATGTGGAGTCTAATGAGCACAATAAACTAACGAACAAAATAGAAACAGAGCACATACACATGGAACAAGCTGCCAGCTGTCAGAGAAGAGGGGGCAGGAATGGGATGAAAGATGCTGAAGGGATTCACCAAAGCACATTTATGCACAACCATGGACAGGGACAGCGACATGGAAATTGACTCCAGGGGGCAAGAGGTTGGGGCTGGGTGGAGGTGAGAAAAGGGAGAAAAAGCAGGGACAAGTATAAAAACATAGACAATAAAAAGTGAAAATTAAAAAATAAATAAATTTAAGAAATAAATAACAGCTGCAAAGTGCAAGAGTAGGGATGCTGGCAATTTGGACATGCCAAAGAGGAGCCACAAAGTACTTCCTTTGAGTAAAGCGTCATGTATACGGAGGAATGACCAGTGTATGAAGGTTCGAGTGCTTTGGTCCCTGGGGGTCTTGGACCATATCTCCCGTGGATTGGGGGAAACATCGGTACGTCACTTCACAAACCACTTCACACATGTGATAGATACAGCTGAAACACAAGTTCATGAAAAGACTTACTCTTACTATGTGTGATAAAGAAAAAATATAACAAAGTTAGTGTCAAATGTGACTTGGAGAAGATGTGAGTCAATTCCCCAGGAAATCAGAATCCACAACAACCCAATCATTTGGAATCACAAGCCCACCAGCTCGATCTCCCTTCCCTCTGTGTGGGTGGCAGCCACGTTTCCAGACTGCTGGCAAACTCACTGCCAGCTACTAGATGCCATCCCATCTGATTTAATACCATAAAGCCTATTTGAAGAACATACTAACAGCTTTCTTTTGCCAAAGAAGGCGCTAAATGTGCAGTCAATGTGACTTGGAGAAATCTTTTGCCTCTAAAAGCCCATTCAAGTTCCACTCTCGGCTTCTGTGGCAGGAGTGAATCCAGCCCTGCGGGGGTGGTAGGAGCTATGGAGCTAGGTCCATGCGTAGTCTCTGCCTGCAGCAGTTGCGGTTCCAAAGTCTGGTCCAGGAGTGTTCTGCAGTCTCTTAGCAGCGGCCTCTCCAGTCTCTACGGCAATGTTGGAACCTTGCTCACAGAAGTGCTGGTGACCCACACTTGAGCAAGAGTGTCGTCAGTAGCTGTTTTGCTTTGGTTTTTAATTGGCAAGACCCAGCACACTGCAGGCTTAACCTTGTCTCCAGTGGAACAAGATGGGCCCCAACTTACAAAAGTTCAATTTAGGATTTTTTTACTTTACATCGCTGCTAAAGCAATAGGCATTCAGTAGACTCTGGCTGGGCTAAGCTAAGATATCCTGTAGGTAATGTGTATTAAATGTATTTTTGACTTACGATATTTTCAATTTACCATAGGTTATTGGACGTAACCCCATTGTAAGTCGAAGAGCATCTGTATTCCTCAAATTCAAGATTGGGCTGCCATTAGATCTTCATTCCTCAATGAGATTTGCTCTTCCAGTGGGCATTCATCCCACCCCTGCATCTTGCCCCAGAGGAGTGTGTAAAATAAACTGTCATCTGGCTGCAACTTCTTTACATTTCAGCTTTTTGATCTGAAACCAAGTTTAAGGAGAGAAGCTAAAATTATATGAGTGTCACTTTCCTTCTCTGTTACCTTCATAAATATCGGTGGGATCACACTTTGTGTCCATTAATGTACTGGGTCTAAGAAAGAAGGGTGGAAAGACTAAAAAAAAAAAAATCCAAAACTGGTCCCTCTATAGATGACAAGCTAGTTCATTGATTCGCAAACTTTGGCTTGTCTAGGAACTGCTGGAGGCTTGTTACAGCACAGGTTGTGGGCCAGACCCTGGAATTTCCACCCCAGCTCTTGAGGGGTGGGCTAGAATTTGCATTTGCAAAAAGTTTCCTGGTGCCACTGCTACTGGTCCAGGAACCTCACTTTGAGAACCATAGATCTAGTTAAAGAGTGAAAGAAACATTTCCAGACTGATCTGAAACCTCACTGGAACTCTCTGGGTTCCTGGGGGGTAGAAAGATCATTGTGGTCAAGGTCACCTGCACTGAATGTGTAAAGGCTTGTTCCCTCCCACAGCCTGGATGCCTGTGATTGACAGGTCACCAGAGTGCACCCCCAAGCCTGCTGATGCAGACTATACTATCTGTTCGATCATATGCTCCCAAACCCATAGACCCCCCCACTAGGAGCTCCTTATTTACAAACCACTAAGCCAGCAGCTGCAAACACCTCCTGCTGGCCACCGCATCTCTGTGGGCAATGAAAGTCTGACAGGTGCCGCCCAGCACCCATTGAGGTCCATCTTTTCCTGGTTCTTCCCCACTACCTGTGGATGCTCACAGACATTTCTACACAGAAAGGTTCTGCTGGTCTTACTAGTAAACTCTCGGGAAATTTTCACATACACCTCTCTCTGGTTTTGTGGCAATTGTTAGTTACAACTACAGCCTGTGCAAAGTCAATTTTCTCTTTCGGTGTTGTAAACGTTAAATAGAAATATCTTCAAATTAAGCCAAACCTATAAGGGCCTTTTGAGTCATATGGATCTGAGTGGATCCCCGTGGGGTCCGCACGCAGCAGCCAGAGCTTTGTGGCTTCCTGCCGCAGAGGCATCCTGGGCCATCCGAGGCGGTGCCCTGTAGCTCAGCGGCTGTGTTTGGGGCGCAGCGTGGCCACTCTTTTCGCCTTGGCCTAGAGATGTTTGCTAAAGTTTGGTCACGTGAGCACTATTATTGCCAACACATTATCTTCGTTCAAATGAGCAGAAAAAAATTGAACAATAGGGAAGGACACAGTGGCTTTTTCTGTGCGATGTTCCAACAAGCCTGGTGTGATTTGTCTGAAAGAGCACAAGCCTTTTCCAAGCGGCCCCAAGTGCCGTTTGCAGCTTTGCAGACCTGCTCTCTTCGATCCCGACCAGCGGGGAGGGGAGGGGAGCACGGTGTCTGCGCAGGCTGTCTGCCTTCAAGGCGCCCTCCGGCGGGCCTGAGTGTACCACCGCCCCGGGCAGCCGGGAAGGGGGCGGGGCGCAGGAAGTCAGGAGCAGCCTTTCTGGGGAAACTGCTCCTCTGCTGCTAAAAATAGAAATCTAGAGTTTCACAGGAATTCTTTTTCGTTGGAGTTGTTAAGATTGTATTTATTTATTTTTAGAGAGAGGGGAAGGGAGAGAGAAAGAGAGAGACACCGATGAGTGAGGGAAACATAGATGGGCTGCCTCTCACACACCCCCAGCGGGGGACTGGGCTGCCACCCAGGCATGGCTCTGAGCAGGAGCTGGTGACCTTTCAGCCCGCCGGCCGCCGCTCAGTCCTCTAAGCCACATCAGCCGGGGTATCACAGGAATTCTTGCGTCTACGTGAATGTGTCCTGTCAATACTGGAGGAACGTCACCTGCAGCTTGAACCTGGGGAGGTAAATTGGAT
>VMDR010020449.1:0-17545 GCA_007922815.1 Macrotus californicus
CAGAGAGGACTTCAACAATCTTACTTCCCTTTTTTCTCTCCCTGCTCTCTCTTCCAGCCCTGACCGTGGGAACTGGAACCAAGAGACCTTGCCGTGGGCAGCCAATGAGCATTGTCTCTGTACGGCCAGCAGGGCCGGCCCCTTTCCGGCCGTGTGCCCAGGGAGGCGCCGGCCTTTCCTTTGGGGAAGCCTGCACCCTCTCTTGGGTCCTGCTTCCCCTCCCCCAAAGCTGTCCAGGCTTAGCCTTGACTCAGAAGGAGGAGCTCAGAAGAAGTGACTTGTGGCTGTTCCCCAGTACTGACTCAGCTACCCTGAGGGTGCAATTTCAGGTTGGAGGGATGGCCTGGGTGACAGGAGGCATTTATGGGAATGTGACCCTGGAGTGGGGAGGTCTCTTCACTGGCTCCTGCGTTCTTTAGTTGGAGATAGTACTGTGCATTCTCCTAGCCACCATCCTAGGCCTCGCAGATGGGGGAGACGGAGGCGTGGAGTAAGTAGGGACCTGGCTTTGAGACACCCAGCCAGAGTGACACTCTCTGTGTGGGGTTCTTGTTATGTACACACAGTGCAGTGGACCAGGGGGTCGGTGAAAGGTTGGCTCGGGTACTGTTTTCGTGTTAGGTACATCAGCATGTTGTATCCTGGCCACACCCTCAAAGGTCGATAGAGGTGACAGCCACATTCCATCTGGGGGAAACAGGCACAGAGAGGTCACGTGGCTTGCCAGGGTCACCAGGCTCATAGTGGCAGAGCGCGACACAGACCCAGGCAGTCGGGCTCCAGAACCATCACACTAAACCGCCTGCCTGCGAAGTATCTGGGTCGCCCTCCACGCAGGGCCTGGTGCTCCCCCGGCTCCTACTAGAGGGGCTCTGGGTGGCCCAGACCCCTGTGGAGTGGCAGGACGAGGTGGCATGGAGAGTGCGACCCAGCTCTGTGCTGTTGGGCTTCCCGGGCCTCCTAGAGCCCAGACTTCCCGTCCAGAAAGCGGGGAAGGCTGTCCTGTCTGTCCTGCAGCCTTGCTCGTGGCCCATTTCTGGCTCTGTGGGGAGATCGGAGGTGGGATCGTTGGGAGGGGAAGAGAAGGTGGGGAAGAGAAGGGCGGAAATAGGGTTAGGCAGCTCCCAGACGTGGCCTTTGTGCTCTGGTCAGAAGCCGTGCTCACCATCTGGGCCGCTGGGCCCGGCATGGCCTATCTCCCAGGAGCTCACATCCCGGGGCAGTCGCTGCTGTGCGGGGGAGCTTGGTGGTCAGGCAGGGCCTCGATGGAGCACAGGGTGGGCCGCCCTGGGGCCCAGCTGGCATGTAGAGGCTCTGGCCTTGATTCGAGAACTATGTCCTGAGCAAATCTCAGCTTCTCTGGGCCACTGTTTCACCATCTGAAAGTGAGCAGTTTATTTTTGAGGGCTTGCCATGAGCTGTGTCTCTGAGGTCCTGATGTGTGTGGGGTCAGCTGGCCGTTAAGGGAGCTGTGCGCCTGCCTCCTGCCACCTCGTTCCCGAGCTGGGCCCTCTCTGAAGGCCCAAGGCGTGGGCAGCATGAGGACAGGTGAAATCGGAGACGGGGGCACGTCGGTGGCCAGGGCACCTTGGTGGCCATCTCGTCTCTTCTCTCCTGTCTGGGGGGTGTAGAGGCACCAGGGAAGCGCAGATCTGTGATGGGGGGCAGGGCGGGGGGATGCTCCTGTTTGCAAACGAGGAGACTTTGGCTCAACCATAGGGTCCTCACAGGCAACGTGGAGTCCCAGACATCTGGACCCCCACCTCCTGGGCCCTGGCCTGGCCACCCTCCCCAGCCCTCAGCTGGTGTGAGATGGCCACACGTGATGGCGAAGGCAGCAGAACAGTGCCACCTCTCCCGGAGACGTCCTTTGTTTTTCTGACTGGCAGCTTTCCGCTTCCAGCACCAGGCCTCCTGCGGGCCTCCTGGGGAGTTGACCAGAGCCCCCTTGGAGTAGGAGGAGGACTTTGCTCTTTCTCACCCAGTCCCCCACTGAAATTCCTGCTCTTGCTGAAGGGATGACAGCACTGCCTCCCAGAATCATGGACCACCAGGACACCTCGTTCCTGGCTAGAAGTGGCATCTGGGTGCAGGGGGGTTGAATCGTGAGGCTGTGCCCTGTTGGATTTGTATGGTGGGGTCTGCAGCAGGACTGAGAAGCTGAGACCTCCTCCCTTGCTCCCCCAGAACATGTGAGACCAGCAGAGGCCACCTGTGCCCTTGGGGTGAGGGTGTAGAGGACTCTTAGATAGTGATAACCATTAACACCAGTCTGCAAATTGAAAATGCTGGGCAGAGCTGAGCTGAGGCCGTGAAGGGAGGCGAGTGCCCCAGACTGTCTGCTCATCCCAGCCTGCTGTCCCCTTTTGGGCCCTGACATTTCTCGCAGGCACATACCAACGCATGACAATGAATTTGAGCCCCTCCAGCCCCCACACCCTGCTACGGCTGTCCTGGCTCATCTGTCAGTCACCGGATCTCCCACACCTGTTCCGGGCACAGCCTGTGAGCTGCCCACCCGCACCACAGCTATGAATAGGGTGGAGGATGGGGAACAAGGGAGCATTCTGAGGGCAGGAGGGCGAGTGGTGGGGGGGCACCTCTCGGGGTAATGGGGGCAGCTTTCTTCTTAGACTGAGGAAGTAGAGAAACAAACGTGTTTGGGGGAGGTGCTTAGAGTGGGGGGGTACAGGGGTGGAAAGGAAAAGGGTGGGGTTATAATGAGAGGGACGGGGCACCCTGGGGTGCATCGTCTGCATCGCTGGCGGCATCTCCTGGGTCTGTGCGGCGTCACCACAGGGCAGGCTCTGGGGCAGACTGGATTTCACTTGCAGGATATGTCTCCCCCAAACAAGCAGCCCACATATTCTACTTGCTCTCCCATAAGTTACAAACTCCTTGAGAGCAGACAATGTTTCTGCACCTCTGGGCTCCCACGGTCCCTGGCTCCTACTGTCCCTAGCCTCGTTGGGCTGGGGCAGGATAAATGGGTGATTGACTGGTTGGAAGGGTCAGGTGAGTGAGAGGTGGTGACAGAAGTATATTTGAAATGGGGGCAGAGCTGGGGCTCAGAGGACTCCCCCATAAGCCGGAGATTGTAGGTCCCTCCTTGGGACCAAGAGACCTCTTTCATCTCATCTGGCGCCACCTGGAGGTGAGAGGTGGAACAGCCACATGTGACCTTTATGTAAGGCCCATCCGGGCGTTGCTGAGGGCCTGGCAGATCTTAGTTCTTGCCTCCAGGGTGCTTACTCCCTGGAAGGGGCGAGGCAGACTGAACCACTCTGGCCAGCACAAGGCAGTGAGGGGCATGTCCAGTCACTTTGGGGGTGCTGGGCAGCTGCTCCCTTCGTGTAGTAGGAAGAACCTGGGAGGGTTGGGCCAGTCCAGCCCAAGCCTGGCGTGTAGCCTTGTTTTAGGTGGTGCGTGAATAAACATTTTTAAAAACAGTTATGCAGTTATTTTCACACATAGTAGAAAAACAGAATCCCTGATTTCATGTTTATACCGCTAGAGTGGAGTTAAGGAACAGAAGTGAGTGGATGAGGGGCGCAGTAGGTAGGTAGGACCTTGGTAGGTGGTGCGTGAGTGTAGCGTTAACCACAGGAGGCCAGCAGTGGTGGAGTCTGAGAGGCGGCATCTTGTGCTGTGTCCTGGCTCCTTGGATGTGCTCCCCTCACCCCTGTGTCCCATGTCCAGGTGCTGTCCTTCCCAGACAGCTGAGCTTCCTGCCAGCTTTTTCAGGCGTGATCCGTGTTCTGCCCTGTAACCAGTGCAGGCCCCAGTGCTCTCTTTTCCACTGTTGAGGCAGCACAGCCTGATTTGGGGCCAGGCCTGCAAGTGGGGAAAGCTGGAAGCTTTCCAAGCTGCGAGTGTCCAGGTTCTTTTCTGGCCTTCCTGATTTCGTCCTGGCCCCAGAGCCTGGACTGTGGCCCTGATAGGGTGCCTGCTGACTTACCTGTTGCTTTCTGGCTTTCCCTTATCTCTCTCCAGGCAGACCTCAACACTAATATGGAAGATGAAGGCAGCTCCTTCTACGGGGTCTCCAGCCAATACGAGAGTCCCGAGAACATGATCATCACCTGCTCCACCAAGGTCTGCTCATTCGGCAAGCAGGTGGTAGAGAAAGTGGAGGTAGGGCAGCCCGTGTGTTTGTGAAACTGGGCCTTTTCCTTGTTTCAGACCAGCCTTCATCTGTGTCCTCCTCTGTCTCCAATTTGTCTGAGTTAGTGAAGGCTTACCCTCACCGTCTCTCAGTCCCTGATAACCCACCTCGCGTTGGACATGCCCAGGTGCCCAGCTGGTGCCAGGGAGGCAGCGTTCCCTCCCCACCGTTCTCGCGCCTGGCTGCACCTCTGCACCTCGATCACCAGAGCTCTCAAAACACACCGGGGCCTGAGCCCCACTTCACAGCACCTAACCCAGAACTTCTGGGCTAGGGTCTGGGCAACAGCTGCTTGTGAAAAGCTCCTCAAGTTATTTATTGTAAATTAAATTTTTATTTTGAAAGAATTGTGGGTCCACATACAATTGCAATCCCATGTACCCGTCACTCAGCTCCCCCAAGGGCGACATCTGGCACAGCTGTCAGCAACCAGGAAATGGGCTTCAGTGCCTCTCACTGACCTGATTTGGATTTCACCGGTTTGCATGCACTCCTTTGTGTGTGTAGGTGCAAATGCGTGACAGTTCCATGACCACAAGGACGTCCTCCCCGTGACCGCCGCTCCCCTCCCCTGTGTTACTGTAGTGTGGGGCCAGGGTTGAGCTATCCTCTATCCTGTCTCGGCTGTTGCCACTGCCCTTACGTCTTGAAGCCCTCCTCTTCCCGTGCTCACTTCTGAGTATCGGAGGTCAAGGCGAATGGTCCTTCTGCTGCCACTTGGGCCCCTGTCACTGAGGGAGGGGGAGGCTGGAGGCTCTGTTTTCAAGCATCTCCAGGCCTTCTGCCTTTTCTTCCCACTTAAGAATCACTGGGCCATGGAGCTTCCCCTTGCAGTTGGGTCTGGGCTGGATGTGGTCAGAAGAGAGTCTAAGCCCTGCTGTCCCTTGGGTCCTACAGACCGAGTATGCCCGCTATGAAAATGGCCACTACTCCTACCGCATCCACCGGTCCCCGCTCTGTGAGTACATGATCAATTTCATCCACAAGCTGAAGCACCTGCCCGAGAAGTACATGATGAACAGTGTGCTGGAGAACTTCACCATCCTGCAGGTGTGGGCAGGAGCTGGGGAGGCTGCAGGGGTGGGTCAGAGGGTGGAGCGAATAGCAAGCCCTCTTCTGGGGCCTTAACCCCGATCTTTTCTCTCACCTGCAGGTGGTCACCAACAGAGACACGCAGGAGACGTTGCTGTGCATTGCATATGTCTTTGAGGTGTCAGCTAGTGAGCACGGGGCTCAACATCACATCTACCGGCTGGTGAAAGAATAAGAGACTTGGGGAGCAGGGCGGGGGAAGAGACATTGTGTGTGTAGGGACATGGGGAGGGGACCTGCAGGGGCAGCCCCCTGAAGTGCCAAGAAAACCGACTCTTCCTGCCCAGAAACAAGCTGTGCCTGAACCTGCAGTGCCCAACCCCCAATAAACCCAAGATGTGTATTTTCAGAGGACCCCATCTGGCTGTAGGAGCTCTGGGAGGGCTGTGGGAGAAGGGGGGCAGTCTGGGAAGCGGGCCAGAAGCAGCCCCAGAGATGTATTTGGGAAATTCTGAAGCCATTGCCCGCATGGACTCAGGAGTATCGCCAGACGCTGAACCTCAAGATGGGATGGTCTGTCTGCTGCCTCGAGCCCTGCACCCTGCTGCCGGCCACCCTGGCAAGCCTGTGGACAGGCACGTGGGCTCTCCATCCTGTGTGCACTCGGTGTTCACTGCGGCTGTGTGGGCGTGGTGTGTCTGCACTCCTGGCTGCCTTTGCACCACTGCCACAGGGCTGCTGACGGGGAGACCGGTCCAACGCAGGGGGGGTGTTAGGTGACTGAATTGTTGGAAGGGTTGGAAGGGGATGCAGAGTTGTTTAGTTTTTATCCATCTCCAGTGGTGGTGGATTCCATGGCTCTGCTGGCTTGCTGGGGGCTGGTTCCAGACCAGAGGGGCCCAGAACAGGGAGGGCAGGAGGGCAGTGCTGAAGCCGTCCTAAGGTGTTGAGGCAGGCATCATGTGGCATCTTTTTTGGTGATGAGAACAGAGAAAGTTGGGCAGAGGCCTGTGGTGGACCAGTGGTCTCCAAGACCCTCCTGTTCTGATGTTCTGAGTCTCATCTCCCTCCCAGCCAAGATGCCGGTCGGGTGGTGACCACCTCAGAGCCAGCCCAGGCCATCCACTCCCTCCCCAAACAGTAGTTTCTGTGCTCCCTGGGGATGGGGTTCCCTGTTTATTTCTCCCGCGAGCTGGCAGGGGCTTTGGGCTTCAGCAGTCCTGGCTCCCTCAGGTATTCCTAGCTGCCTCACTTTGGGCACATATCTCCATCTTTCTGAGCCTGCGTAGGGGGCAGTAATAACACCCTCCTTAGAAGGCCTTAGAGAGGAAGAGAGACTGTCCACAAAGTGCCTGGTGCAAGATGCACTGAAATGGTTTTTAAGTTAATCACTTATGGCCTCACGGAGGCCTGGGCCTGGCTCTTTGCTGCCATCTAGTGGCTCTTTGTAATCGTCCCCAGTGGGAACCGCAGTCCCAGGAGCCTGGGATTCAACCTACATGTGTTTACTGTGCCTCAGGGACATAGTCACGGGAATATACCAAGGAGGAGGGCAGCATCTAGGAGGGGTACAGAGTGTGGTTAGGAGCACGGGCTCTGGTGTCAGACCGCTAGGATTGAAATCCAGGCGCTTGGCTACTGCTCAGCCACGTGACCTTGGGGCAAATTACCTAATTTCACCGTGCCTCAGTTTCCCCATCTGTAAAATGGGTATAACGGTGCCTACCTCGTATATGTAGAGAGCCTAGCATCATGTCGAGCACATAAATGTGTTCGATAAATATGCTTTGTTATTAAGTAGGAGCTTCCGGTCTAATGAGTTAGATTGGACAACTGGCTGACATGGTCCTCAGAGCAGTGGGACCTCAGAGATGGGACAGAGCAGGGTGTGGAGGATTCAGGGAAGGGGCCCAAATGAGAGGGGCAGCCCCTTAAAGGATGCGCAGTGTTTAGATGAGCAGACAGGAAGAAGGCCGGCCAGCGGTCCAGGTGAGAACAGAAGCCAGTTACCCAGCCTCCCTCTCCTCCACAGGCCAGCAACCCCTCTCTTTGTTAAAAATCAGCCTTAACAAACGTGCACTACTGCTAGACCTCATGCTAAGTTGCTTGACTCTACTGTACATGGGGGCCAAGGTGGCGTGTGGGGGTCCCTGAGTCCCCAGCTCGGGTGGTATGTGCTCATACGTCTGAGGGTCCGTGTTTGTGCACGGCTGTCCCGCCCCTCCCCCAGTCACCCGCACAGCCCTTGCCCTCTCCCCGCACCTTCCCTTTTTCTGGGGCTGTTTGGATAAGGGAGCTCATGGTGCCTGGCTTGCTAGCCTGATTGGAGATGATCTTTTTGTGTCGTGGGTGGGAAAGAGTCTGCAGATGCTGGGCCAGGTGTTGGCTGTGAGTTTTCCCTTTTCTTTAGGAACTGACCTCAGTAGCCTAACGGAGAATCACCTCCTTATAACTGTAAACTCCAAGTCAGTCTGCTGTGGGGTCACAGGTGAGAGGTAGACCCTGCGCCACCGGGGTAGCACAGACTTCCACCCTTGGGGCAAACGGGAGACCTGACCTGGCCGCACTTCTGCAGCCTCATCTGACACTCCCAGCGCCCTGTGACTCACCCTTTCCGGCCTGTCCTGGCCCTAGCGCCACCTGTCCCCTGGCCCTCCGCCCCCACCGGAGAACTGTTAGTCATTCTCCGAGACCCAGTGTGGGTGGAGTCGCCTCTTCTAATGCAGAGGGGTTCATTGCTCCTGCTCTTCGTAGCAAAAGCATTCCATTCACGACCCGTTGAAGCACCTGTCCTGTGGTGCCAGAGAACAGGCACCTCTGCCATCGTGGCTCGTTCTCACCTGATAGGTACTGTGCTGCTATTCCCATTTTAAAGGTGAAGAAAGCGGGGCACAGGGGGAACTTTCTGGGAGTAGTACATTTCTGCATCATTTAGCACATGTTCATTTACCTCCTGCTTTGTGCCGGCCACTGGAAATGTGTTGGTGACCGAGACAGATGAGGCCCTTCGGGGAGCTGAGGTGTCGCTGAGGAAGGAAGACAAAGTGAGCGAGGACACGGGGTGTGACGTGTGCTGCGAAAAGAACGAGAGCGTGCAGATGCGGGCGGTCACGGGAGCCTCGGAGGCCTGGGGAGGTGAGGGCAGGAAGGGGCTGGTGTGTTCCAGGTGCAGAGGGGAGGGCGTGTCAGGAACATGGAGGGTCAGAGCCCTGGGCCAAGCGTGGAGGCAGGCTGCGACTACGCCCTCTGCGGGCCAGCTGTCCTGATGGGGAGAAGCTGGGCACCCGACTCCCTTTTCCACAGGCCCACACCCCTTCATTTGGTAAGGGCTCTGGGTTTTACTCCATGTGAAGGGAGGTCCTGGAAGTGTTTTATGCAAGGGCGTAAGTCTTACCTGGTTTTTCGGAAAGCAGCACTGGAGCTGCTGGGCTACAGAGAAGCACATGTAATGGTCTGCTTTGGACTCTGCCTTTCCTACTAGACTCGGCTTCTGTGAATCTGTAGGATTCAGCTTTCCCGGTCTGTTACTTTCTATAAGCCAAGGACCGTGCGTGGAGCCTAGCGGGTGCTTGGCAGACGGGTGGTAAATGCCTGCACGTGTGCAAGGCGCTGGGGCCCGTGCCGTGTGGGCCTGGGAGGTGAGTAGGGGTTCCTGAGCCCTCTGGGACAGACCGCTGGCCATGCTGGAGCTAGAGCTAGCAGGTGCCGTCATCGAGACGGGAACGTGGAAGCACTGCCTATCTCCTGGGGTCTGGTGAGGACTGAGCCGCCTGTGTCCCAGTGGCCACCGACGAACTCCCGTAGAGTAGCATGATCTGATGAGGGACACAGAAAAAGTTTGCTGTGCGTGTGTGTGGACGCAGGCTCTGCCCTCTCAGGACTGCAGCCAGGGGAGTGAGGAACAGGGAACTCCTGCACACTGGGGGTGCTCAGTGTGTCACACGCTCCCCCTCCCTGACGGTAGGGTCAGCGGGCAAGGTGGTGGCAGGACAAGAAGTTGGAAGCTGGCATCCCTTGTAAGCAGGGGTGATGGACGGCAGGGCGGAGCCTAGTGTGGGCTCGGTGGGCCCTGGCGCTCACTCAGCCACACCGCAGAGAGGAGGGGTGTGAGATCGAGCAGTAATGTGACTGGTTCTAGCTGGTGGTCATTGGGTTCGAGCCCTTCTTACGTCGTCTGTCATGTCAGCTCCGAGAATGGAAACAAGAAGCTTTTCCCCAGGGAGTTAAATCTGTACAAGTTGTTTCTCAGACCTTCAGCCCTGGGGCCAGGCTCATCTGGGCTGCATTGGCTTCTTACGAGTTGTGTGATCTTGGGCGAAGGACTAACCTTCTTGGAGCCTTTGGAACCCCATTTGTGGAGTGGGGATCAAGTGGCTTCAACCTTAGGCTGCTGGTGGGAGGCAGAGAGCAGCCCACCCCTAATTCCCAGGGAGTGCTTTGGGAACACTGGTAACTCAGGGCAGCAACTTTTGACCCTTTTCGTTTCGTGGCACAAAGAAACTAATTGCTGGAATTCTGTGCACACCAAAAAATATATTTTTTGCTGATCTGACAAAAAATAGGTGTGACTTTGATCCATTCACACCTTGTGTTGGCTGCTGTCATTTTATTTATTTGACAATCTAAGGGAAGAGTGGTTAGGTTAGGGGCACGAAAACTTCCCCTGGCTGCTTCTCCCTCTCTCTCTCTCTCTCTCTCTCTCTCTCTCTCACACACACACACACACACACACACACTCTTAGACAGCAAAACCAGCTCTACTGAAAGCAGGCCTGGAGGAGCCCTCAAGGCCAAGAGAGCAGGCCCCACGGCCCCAGGGGAGGGTCTTGAAAGGGAGGACAACAAATGGGGCCAAGTCACTCCGAACAGGAAACTGGCTGGGACTCGGTTTTTGTTTACTTCCCCAGAAAGAAAGGGTGGGAGAGGTGGTCAAGTGCCTTTGCAGACAGCTGGAGTCCAGTTGGAAATGGCTAAGGGTCTTTCTAAGCTCGCGGGTGTTTAATATTCAACTAAGTTTTTGTATTTTTGCTATGAAAACTCCCTCTTTCTCTCCACATCTTCAGTAAAGTCTGCCATGTACACAAAGGCTTTTGTGCGACTGATTTCTTTTTACAAAAATGAAAGTCTCATGTCAATAGAGCAACAAAATCAGCAGCGGTCACAGAGGCATAACTGAACCAGGCCAGCGGAAGCCACGTTAGCACCCCAGCAGCCCAGTCCCTCCCAAGAGAACGGAGAGTCCTCAGGGTGTGCCTGCTGGCAGAGGGCACAGTGGACACCAGTGTCTTCAGGCTGTCCGAGGAGCAGCGCCCTGGCTGCCATCTGGGTTACGTGCGTACCTGAGCCACCTCTGAAATGAGGAAGTTCTGGCGCCAGGTTCCATGAGCACTGCGTGTTCAGAAGCACAGCATTGGGTCACAAAACCCATTGGATTTGAAAGTGGTCAACATGAGAGGTTCAGTAGGGCTGGGAGGATGTGGTCCCTGGCTGAGCATCTTAGGAATTTGGTGTTAGCCCTTGACCAAGGAGTGAGCAGGCCCGCGGGACTAGCCTGCTCACCAAAGTCAGAACAGTGGGATCGATAGGCCCAAGGGCCACCTCACTGATGTACCTGGGGCAGCACCACCCCCAGGTCATGGGAACGCCTGTGTCTGCCTGTCAGCACACTCCTTCCCTAGGGAATCCTTCCTCCGTGGGAAACCAGGTCACTTGTGTCTGGTGGCTTGTGCGCACATTCAAGCAGGGAGTTGGGTGAGTTTAAAGGACTGTGCCAACAATATTGAGAGTCTGGTGCCCCTGTCTCCACTTTAGGGACCTTGATTCTCCCATCCAAGGATCAAGGAATCCTTTTTTCTGGACATTGGTTAGAGAGGACCCCTTTTTTGTGATCACAAGACCCATTACATCACGTTGAAAAGCACCAATTCTTGTTTTGTTGGTTGGCATTCCTCAGGTGCTGTTGAGCACCTGACACGGATTAGCTGCTGTGCTACACTCGCTCTTACAGTTCTGGGTTCAGAGGGAGGATAATTCTGAAGCCCCATCTACCTGCACCGACCCTCCTCCTCTTCCTCTAGGAGCGGGGAGCAGGAGAGACCTTCCCTCGCTGGCAGTCCCAGGCCCGTCTGTGGGCTGGACCAGTGGACTGGCTCGACTCCCTACCCTTAGGTGTCAGGGCAGCAAGGACAGGTGGCTTTAGACTGTGAGTTTTTCTTGGCTCTCAGGTTTGAGGGTAGCCCTGGGCGTCACAGAGGGGCTTACTGCTTGGGACTGAGGAAAGGAAGAAAAGGGGAAGGAGCAGGAAAACATGAGAAAGGGTGAGGAAAGAGCGGGGAGAGGGTGCCACTCTTGTCCCCGAAGATTTGTCCTTTCAGGCCTTGCCAGCAGGGATTTGGTGTGGCACAGCAGCCTTTCCTGCATGCAGCAAGCACTTACTGAGCATGAGCTGTATGCCAAGCCTATTCTAGGTGCTGAGGGTGCCAGAGCAGAAGGCAAAGGCCCCTGCTCTCGTGGAATGCCCATTCTAGGAGGGGAGAGCGATAATAAGCAAGCAACAAGAAAAGGTAAATAAACAAGAGAATATCAGGAAACGATTAGTGCTTTGATGAAAATAAAACAGGATGATGTGTCAGAACAGGGTTTGGCCATATCCGGCCCATTGCCTGTTTTTTCACCCCCGAGAGCTAAGAATGGTTTTTGTTTTTAAATGGAAAAAAAAATCAAAAGGAGAATAACACCCGTGACCTGTGAGAGTGATAGGAAGTCGGAGTTCCAGTGTCCATAATCCAAGTTCGGCTGGAACGTGGCCACAGTCACGTGTGTACGTGCTGCCGATGGCTGCCTTGCTGTAACACGGAGCTGAGTGCTGACAGCAGACCATGTACGGCTCTCAGCACCTGACATACTGACTATGTGCACTTTATTTGAAAAGTGGGTGGTCATCGAGGCCTTTGTGAGGTGACAGTTGGAGCCAGCCACGTGAAGATCTAGGGAAAGGAACGCCTATTTTGAGGATGCTGAGGTGGGAAGGAACTCAGTGTGTTCGAGTGGCAGGAAGGACTGGGGTGCAGCTGGAGGAACAGCCTGCCCTTATTCCACGGCGGCCGTACCTCCCCTCACCTACCTGAAGATGGCAATGGTTTCAGGTTTGTGGTTCACTCCCAGCATGCTCTGCTCCCTCCCAGTTTCCTTTCTCTTGGTTCCTTTTGGTCTGCGTTAGAGCCTTCCCTCAGAAGCCCTGCTGTTGTCCCATGGTCTGCTGCTGCTTAAGGGAGCACCAAAAGCCCAGGGAGGCTCTGGCCAGGTGGGCAGGTGTTGGAGGTTAGCTGTGGCCATCAGGCAGGGCTCTAGTTTTAGGAAGTGGATTTCATATGGGTATTTCTTCTTGGCTCGGTCAGATTTCATGGAAAGCGTTCCCCCAGTTTCTTGCTAAAGAGAACTGTCTAGCCACCAGCATCCTGGGAACTAAGTGGGAGAAAAATGGCAGGGATGTCTCAATATTCAGTATGCAGACGTTCACCAGCTCTCCTGTTTTCTGCACAGTACTCTCGTGTTCAACTGGACCTGGTGCCCTCTGGCCTGGGGACACGCTTGTTACCCTCTCCCCGGGAAAGAACTGGCTTCTGGCTGAGCTGGTGAGGGGCAGCCCCCACTACCTGGAGTTGAGGAGCGGGTTTGGGGAGCTGTCTCTTTGAGCTGACTTTGAGCAGTCCCCTGTCTTTACCTCCGTTTCCAGAGATATCTGGCGCCATCGATTCTTTTCATGTATTTATTTTAAGATTTTATTTATTTATTTTTAGAGAGGGAGGAAGGGAGGGAGAAAGAGAGGGAGAGAAACATCGATGTGTGAGAGAGACATCCATCAGTTGCCTCTCACACCCCCCGATCCTGGGACTTGGCATGTGCCTGACCAGGAATTGAACTGGTGACCTTCTGCTTTGTGGAATGATGCCCAACCAAGCCACGCCAGCCAGGGCTAGAGACACCTTTAAAAAATCCCTGTATGGTCATCTTAGACAGTCTCACGACTGAGAAAAGTAGTTGTGTTGAGTCGACCACCTCTGTCCTGATTGACTTAGTTGAAGGACCACTCTGGTCATTGTGTGAAGAAAGATGAGGTGAGAGGAATGGAAGCAGAGAGACCCAGTTAGAGGGCTCCTCAAAGGTCTAGGTGAGAGATGATGGTGCTCTGGATGAAAGGGTAGTAGTGGAGACGAAAGGAAGTGGGTGACCTCGGCACTGTGACTTCCTGATGGCTTGGTCATAGGGGGTGTGGGAAAGTGAGGAATTAAGATTAACTGCAAATTTCCTGGTGCCTTTTACTGATGGGAAAGTCCTGGGGAGGAGCAGTCTTGTGGGTGGAGATCAAGACTCAAGGTTGAGATGCCTGTTTAGATATCCAAGTGGGGATGTCCAGTAACAGCTGCATATTTGATTCTGGAATTGAGGAGAGAGGTCAGGGCTGGATTTAGACTTCACTGGCATCTGGACTGGCATTTAAATCCTCTGAACTAGATGAGGTTACTTAGGAGGGCAGAATGGAGGGAGAAGAAAGAGGGCGGCCTGGAGTCACTCCAGCACTTAAGGACAGGAGAGGGGAGGATGAAGCCCAGGGAAGTGTGGGTTTCTTCTCAGAAGTGAAGGTAGGGAAGCGTTTCCCCAGGGAGTGGTGAGCACTGCTGGCGGGTAGATTAAGCTGAGAATGGAGAAATGATCATATGTGATAGAGACGTCTCCCCTTCTTCATGAGTAAGCACCCCTTCGTTTTAGCTGGGCACGTGGTCACGCGGAATAAAAGCCATACTTCCCATTCTCCTTTCTGGCTAGATGTGGCCAATGGAGATAACCAGAACTGCGGTTTCCCAACGTGTCCTGAAAGGGAGGAGGCGTAGTCTTCATCTCTTTCCAGTTGAGTGCCTTGTGATGTAACGGCTAAATTTCCTGCAGCCTTTTTTATTTTACGATTTTATTTATTTGTTTTTAGAGAGGGGGAAAGAGAGGGAGAAAGAAAGGTAGAGAAACATCAGTGTGGGAGAGATACATCAATTGGTTGCCTTTCATATGCCCCCTACTGGGGACCTGGCCCACAACCCAAGCATGTGCCCTGCTTGGGAATCGACCCCGTGACCTCTCGGTTTGCAGGTTGGCACTTGGTCCACTGAGCTGCACCAGCCAGGGCTCCTGCAGGACCCATGTAAAAGCAACAGGTAAAACAGGATCTTCAGTCTTTGATGCCATGAGCACAGTGGCAGCCCTAGTCAGATTTTATATGAGAGATGAACAAACCGTCTTGTTTAAGTCACGTTTCCTAAAATTGATTTTAGAGAGAGAGGAAGTGTCCGGGGTGGGGGGGTGGGACGGGGGCAGGACGGAGAGAAAGAGAAACATCGATTTGTTGTTCCACCCACTCCACACTCGTCGGTTGATTCTCGTTTGTGCCCTGAACTGTCCACCGTGGCGTGGCGTGATGGCGCTCTGAGCACCGAGCTACCTGGCCAGAGCCATTGTTTAAGCCACTGCTATTTTGTGTTTTTTTGTGCTGTCGGTGGATCTGGGAACAAGCGTTAGAGGCATAGTGGTTGGAGCAGGGACAGCTGCAAACACATCAGCGACACCACTGTGACTCTTCGCAGCACAAAATTTTCGGTTTGCACGACGCTTCCAAATATGCTGTCCTGACTGGTGTTTGCCGCTCCCTTGGGATGCTGGAGACACTGTCTTCGCAGATGAAGAAACTGGAGTTCGGAGAAACCACTAACCCGTGTCCCCTGATTACTCAGTTGCAGGGCTTACCCTTGAACCTGGATCTTCTGGCTCCTCGCCCAGTGCTCAAGAATGTAGGTGCAGAATGCAGGCCATGGGTGCGCACGAGGTTCTGCCTCAGAGTTTGCTTGATACTGGGCAGGGTAGTTGGGAGTTTGCCCCAAAAGCTCCCAGAGAGGGCTGGCATTAAGAGGAAGGCTTTTTTTGTGTGTGCAGCAAAGTTTCCTCACTTTTCAGGAAATTGCCTAAATTTCTATAGGGGTAATGCGAGGTGCAAGAGGTCATGGAAAATAAAGGGAATTAAAATTAGACAACCACCCACACTGGAGGCAAAATGTGTTTGCCAGCTGGCTTGCTAGCAGTCTAATCTCGGAAGTGGCTGGGTAGCAATCAGAAGTTCAGACCAGGAGCTGCTGACCGGGAGCGCCGATGGCCGTATAAATGTTTTCTCCGTATCATAGGATCTGCTTCTCTTCGCAGTCTCTGCTCCTCAGAGGCCGAGCTGAGAACTTCTGAAGTCTGGCACGATTTTCTCCTGCTTTTCCTCTTCAGTAACTGCTTGGCTGACTTCTTTCCAATTTCTTTCCCTAAATCCCCACTGATACTGATGGAGACACTGCAGTGAATGCATGCCAAATGTCATTTTAAGATTGTTGGGGATCTACAGATTTTAAGGTGGTTAAGGCTTCGCACCTTCCGAGCAGCAAGCCAAAGTAGGACCACCTTTAAGTGACCCGCTCAAAGTCACAGAGTCAGAAAGTGGGAGCTGGAATTTGAAGGCAGCCTTGTGTCTCCCCAGCTTTCGCCTTAGAAAATTAAGAGCCACCCCCTACCCTCAGGATATGCTTTTCTGTTCATCCCACCCATGGCCCCTTTAATCTTGCCTGACCCACCCCAGCGCTGCTGCTGGAGACACATTAAAGCAAGCCTTTCGTGCCTGCCCCAGGGAAAGGCCTCGGCCCCTCCCCAGCTACCACCAGCCCACTGGCTCTCTCTCTTCATCTCCCTGGATCCCAGATTCCTGGCTGTAGTCCCTGGCTTTGATATTTGCTTCTGCTCGCTCAAGTTTGGCAACTCATCACATTCCCCTAGAAGCTTTTTTTCGTGAGCCTTCTGCTCTGTTCCTGCCTCTGATTTTGTGTCCTTCCAAGGTCTTGGGTGAGGAGAGCTCTCCCCTCTGGCCTGGACCCTGCAGAACCCCGCAGCTGGGCCAGAGGTGGAAGTGGCGTTGAGATGGCAAGGGGCATAAGAACACCCAAATCCTGCCCTTGGCCACAGTTTTCCTTCCTCAAGGGAGATATGCACAAAAGAGGGCACTTACCACTGTCTTTATCAGGTGAGACTTGGACCCTCACGTCCAGTTCCTGAAAGGCTGGCTTGAATGCCTAGAGCCAAAACAGGCCTCATTCATCCCATAAATATTACCGAGCACCTAGGGCGTGTCTGGCACTGTCCTAGCTCCCTGGGTCCCCAGGATGCAGCGTGAATAAAAGCAAAGTGCTGGCCCTCAGAGTACTTACATCTAGTGGGGGGAAGTCAGACACACACACACACACACACACACACACACAAAAATTACTTCAGGCCTCCCATGCTATTTATTTCCCCAGGGCTATACCCAGAAGCCCTGCAGTCTTGGATTTGAACTCTGTGATGGAGGCAAGGCCACACCCACAACAGGGACAGCACAGGGAAATGGAAGACTTCAGAGTGGGGCGGGGATCAGGGCAGTTGCCTCAAGGCCTCCTTAGAGGAGGACAGCGGCACCCCATCCCGCAGTCTCCCCTACCCCCGCCCTCACCCCCCACCCAGAGCCCTGACAGCAAAATACCGATAGCTTCATCTACAGAGCAAAGGCAAGGGAGTGCTAGCACACGGGTGTGCAAGAGCTGGCTCATCTGGCCGAGGCAGCAGCCCCAGCCCTCGGTCAGTGGTAACTGGGACCGTCGGAAAGAGCCACACGCACGCCTGCTCACATGTGCAGCACACGCACTCCACTGGCTTGTGCGGCACACGATCTTCACGGGCTTCAGGGTGTGGTTTCTGGCCCGGGCAGGCAGCGGATCAGAAGCAGTAGAAATGCAAATTCGCATCCCACCCACCTCAGCGGTTCAGAATCAAGTTCAAGAAGCAGGACTAGACTTCCACTGGCTGCAAACAAAAGCCCCGCCCCCAGACTGCGACCAGTAATAATTCTTCCCTCTTAGAGATGCCGCGTGGGGTGAAATAGCGAGGGCGTCCTTCCCTGGGAAGGGCACGTACATATGTTTGAGTAACATATTCATAATTGTTGGTAAAAATCAGTTACTATAAATAAAATCACATCAATAAAAATACAAGAAAATTAAGTTAAAGGGTGCTTCTTTTCCTTTGACTTGTAACATTTTCAACTGTCAAAATTTTAACAAATAAATGTCATTCTATACTTTGTATTTAAAAACAAGTTACTATCAATTGAGTTTTTAATGTCTGAGGGGATCTTCTATGCATGGGAAAGAATACTTGAAGTTGTTTATGTATTTTAATTTTTTTAATTGTAAATTTTAAAGCCTGACTTTATGTTCAACTTACCAATTTTGCTGTTTT
>VMDR010020450.1:0-17554 GCA_007922815.1 Macrotus californicus
ATGGCAGAAAATCAGGTGTGATGTATAATAGGCTATAAATGGGTTGCCTAAAATGAAATGGGGAAAAGAGGAGATCAAGTGGTGAAAGGAAGCCAAGAGAGAAAAAAAAAGGAAAAAATATTACAATAAAGTTTGTATATACTTAAAGTTTCTATATACTTATGTATATGTAAAATTACACCTATGTATATGCATGTATAAATATTGTTAAAGAGTTGAGATATATCTCACCAATCCCCACATCTTTTCAACCGTCCCATCTCTAGGGATCTAAAATCTACTTTCTAAGTAACTTGTTTCCTTGATGTTCACACCTAAAAGATCTTACTTGTAATCTGATTCTGATAACAAGCACATACATTCAAGACTGTTACTGCAATCGAAAAATGCTTTAACTTCACCAGGTAACTAACTGAGTAAGACTTTTATGTTTATGTCTAATTCCCTTCTTCTCTAGATTATATCTGAATAAAGTCTAATCTATGTATGAAACATGTTACGCTGTTAATGGTGTCAGTGAGTATGTTTTCTTGATTCACCATGACATCTACAGTGGTGCAGTCAAAAAGAGGGACACAGGAATTTCTTTGCTGCATGTGCACTGGCTGCCTTGAACTTGCCTTTCCATGTGAAAATAAGCGCCTTCCTTCTGTCGGGAAGACTGTGGGTGTTTCCTGTTACTGATATCTGAATGTAATCCCTCAATATGTTTTCAACTGTTTGACTGCTATGTGATTTAAAAGTACATGTATTTTTTGTCAAATGAATACTTCTGTAGGTGTCTTCTAAAAATATTTTAACTATTTTCTCAGCTGTTGTATGCTACCTAATATTGTTTTTCATTTCCTGAAAAAATGTTAAAATATCCCATTATAATTATGGATTTTCAAATACACTTTGCAAATCTCTTCAGAAAAAATAGAAGTTCAAACAATATACTTTTTAAAGACCTACATAAAAATCTACAAATTATTTTAAATCAATGGACATGTTCTACAAACAAAAAAATCTGCAAATTTACTAATTACACTATACACTAATTATTGCATCATTATAGAGTAAGTTCTATTAAAAAAAAGTTATTCAAGGCAAGCATTCAGCAGCATTCATTAGTACTCAACATTTAAGTGTTCTAAATAAAGAATGACATTGAGGTTATGAGGATTTCATTAGAATGCATAAATATCTAATAATGCCTGCATATCACTAATGTTGGTGGCTTGTTAATTTAACAAGTTTGCAATATCCAACAATGCTCCTTGAAATGGAAAGACTTAGTGGCTCCAAATGGCCACCCAAAGCTATTAATGACTTTCCTTTTGCAAAGTGTTGAATGAAGTTCCCTATAGTTCTCTCTGTATGCATAAAGTTCTATTACATCATCTGAACTTGACCAGAATCTACACACAACCCCTAAAAAAGCCAATCTGTTTGAATCAAAATTAAAAATGACGTTTTGTATACATATTATACTGTGTAAGATTAACAGTAAATCAAAGAGTGTCCAAAGCCAAGAATAACTGATTCATTTGTTCATTCAATATGTACTGAAGGTCTACTATGTACTAAGTACACACCTCGAGTCACTGGAAAACCTAAGAGTTGAAAATAAGCTTAAAAGCTGTAAAACCAAAAAGTTATAACATGGGAAAGAATAAAAATTTTAATATAACTAATTATCCTGAAGAAATCTTGCCAAGGGAATGCATGTTCCTCTACCAACAAAACTCCATCAATTTTTACTAGGGAAGACGACCTCTACTCATCCTCCCAAAAATGCTAAGCAAAAAGGGCTGAGGCTAGAGTATGAGAGACAAGTTAAAACACTGGATATTTAACTCAGATTTAATGTTGGTTCAATTTTGTCATGGCTTTTGGTCTCTTTAATATTAAGGACAAATTAAAGGAATTATATATATAAATATATATGTTCAGATCAATGAACACCTTTTTCATGAAGATTTGGTCCTACAAAATTTAACAACCATCAAAACAATTTTTTTACTATTTGCTAAACCTCTACCAAAGAATCTTCTAAAGCCTTTGATACTCAAAAATATGTGGCATAGAAAACATGCTCAATATAATATTGCAATAACTATGTATGGTGTCCTATGAGCACTAGACTTACTTATTAGGGGCATCACCATATTTTGTTGCGTAAGATGCACTCATGTGCATAACGTGCACCCCTGTTTTAGTGCTAATTCCCGTGCATAATGCACATTATACATGGGAATTAGTGCCACCCATGTATAATGCACATCCTTGTTTTTCCCCTCAAAAATCTGGGAGAAGTGTGCATTATACACACCAAATATGGTACTTCATAAAGTATATAAATATCTACTCACCGTTGTACACCTGAAACTAATATAATTATTGTACATCAACTGTAAATAAAAAACTTTTTTTAGAAAAAGTTCTGACACCCTCAAAAGAATATGCTACTTGGCATGATTACCACCATGAAGTGCCACATTATAAGGAAAAAAGCTTCATACTATAAATGCATATGTAAACTATTTCAAACATTTCCCCAATACTTTACATAATCAATATAAAGCTAGCAACTGAGGATGACAGAAATGTATGGTTATAGCCAGCACAAATTATAACTTGAGCCATATATCTACTTTTAAAATTCCTAGTAGCCATATAAAAAGAAGTAAAAACAGGTACAAATTTTGTAATTTTATTTAATCCAGTATATCCAAAATATTTCAACACACAATCAACATTTTTAAATTATGAGGTATATGCTTTTTTTTATACCAAGTCTCTGAAATCCAGTATAGACTCTCCAATTAAAGCACATCTCAACTCAGAGTAGCACATTTCAGCCCCATAGCTAGTGGCTACCAAACTGTAAAGAATGGATTTTTGTAAAGTGAAGACATAGCTCAAATCATTTCTCCAGGAATCCTCCCAATTCAGTCCTCTTGACTTCCACTGTACTAATTAGTAGAAATTTGTAATAATAATTTGATAAGCCATAGAATCTTGAATCAGCCTATTAATTTAATGCACCTAGATTAGTCTCAGCTTCCTCAATTGATGGTAACACTCACTTCCCCTCATTGTGATTAAAGAGACTAAATGAGATAAATTCTTGTAAAGTACCTCAGCCGTCTGATAGTCTGCATGCTCAACAAAAAATAGCTGTTGTTAGAGCTAGATGTGAACAGAACCTAGCAGATTCACCACTTGAATATTGTATTATAAGATATCCAACTGCCCAATACTGCAAATGAAAAAAAAATCAAGGTCTTACAACCAGCCAGTGTAAGAATTAAGGATCAGATATGAAAGGCATATTGCTCTACCCACCAAAAACAAAACAAAACAAAAACAAAAACAAAAGAACACCAACACACTAGTTTGTTACATCCTTAACATTGTGGAAGAGACCTCACTTCTTGAGTACTATCCATTCAAGTGTCTGCCCTGTTCCTAACTACCCTAAAATTTCCTTTGAAGAACTTCTAAATACTTGCTCAACCAGGCAACTGGAAAAGAGAAGCCCTAGAGTTAAATCTCACTTCAGCTACAGTGCAATCTTGGACAAGTTAATTATGCTTCCTAAAATGTAAAATGGGGATAATACCACATAATTCATGGAGTCCTTGAGAGAAAATCAGGAAATACAGGTGTAAGTCACATAGAATATCTAGTAGATATCAGGCACTCAGAAAAGGCGGCGGCACACAAATAAGATGATGATGGAAATACACTGGTGCAAAAAAGTAAAAATAATGGAAAAAGGTATATTAAAAATCAAGCCCTTGACAATATTATCTCTAGGTAGATTTATTATTAATTTGTTTTCAGATTGTTTCATAATTGCGTTGTTCTTGTAATACAAAAACAAAACTACAGAAAAAGTACACTTGACTTTTAAAATTTGTTAGTCTTTTCATTTAGTTAAATCTTTTTTATATTTAAAGTTTTACATTTTCACAATAATCACACTTTAAAACATGTAAAACTAAAAATTATCTTTAAAATATCTGGAATGGTATGTTTTAAATTTAACAGTGTTCCTATATTATTAAGAGAGCCATCACCTTTTCCCCAATTACTAATCTCCACAAAGAAATCAACAATAAACTATACTAATTTAAAAAAGTCAGTACACTCTCAGAGAACAACTCCTTTACTGCAACTCCATAGATCATCATCACTGGTGATAACAAATCTGCATAATTTACTTACTATCAAATTGCCTTTTAATGTTACATTAAGCTAAGCTTAGTAAGAAAATTTTGGAAATATCGTACTTTAAATCTGGTTTTGTAGTCAATTACATAGTCAAAGAAGAAATCATAGAGCTCTAAAAGTAATCAGTTCTATCTTCTATAGAGAAGGCCTAATATTTCATTCAACCATCTCAGAAATTACACATTTCCTTGGAACACCAGGGAAACTTTCCTCTACATGAGTCAGAAATTGAGTGATTTTCAACTTATATTTAAAATTAATCTTGCCCATGGCTGTGCAAGTTGCCACGTTATTACTAAGTTTAGTTAGTATCAGATACATCAGTTAAAAAGCATTTTACTGACCCCAAATGGGAATGTTTTTTGGGGGGTAATGGAAATGTTCTAAAATAAGATTGTGGTAATGGTTACACAACTCTCTAAAACACAAACAATCATAGATGGTAAATTCTCTCTCACAGCTTTAAAAAAAAAAAAGCACCTTCAATGGCTATTAGCAACCAATGAATAAATCCTAAAATGCCATGCTCCAGGTAGAAAAGGTTATAAAAGCATATTTTTATATAAAATGGCATCTCTTACCATGTGCTTAATTAACATATCTCCCATTCCTTCCAATCCCCATATTTGTCAGGGCTGCAAACGTGAGAATATCATTTTAATCTCTTTAACTATAGATCCACTGTTAAGTTATAAAAAACAAGACACAGAACATGCTATCCATTTGTGTAAATATTTTTTTAAAAAGACTATCATAAATTTTGGGCAAATCTTCAGCTTTTCAGTGGTTCCAATTACTTTGTGGAATGAAGTTTCAGTTCCAAAAGAAAACCTTTAATCAATGTCTACAGAGCAATGCCTCAAGGCATGATGGTATTGGCTACTAATCCCAAGACTAAAATTTTTCACTGGCAATTCACATTTAGAGCCAAGTATGCGTCTGTGCATATGGAGGGAAAGGGAGAAAAGGAGAAGGAAAAATCAATCACCTGTACATTGAAAAACACAAGTGAAAGAAAAAATACACCAAAATGTTAACACCTCAAGGCAATTTCTGATAGTTTCCAAAATTCCCTCACTGATCATGTTATTTAAAGTAGAAAAAACTACTTAACACTAAATGAAAGAAGGCAGACTCAAAATGCTACAAGGTATATGATTCTACACAAAGGACATTCTGCAAAGTGCTCTTCTGAAAAATGCAGAACTATGGGAACAAAAAACACCCTGGGGTCTGGGGTGGGGAGAGGTAGGAGAGAAGTTGACTACAAAGGGGCATGAGGGAAATTTGGGGGAAGGTGGAAGTATTCTATATCTCTGCATCTTGCTGGTGGTAGTTACACAACTGTGAGCATTTATCAAAGCTCAATACAATTGTGTATTAAAAAAAGTGGAATTTTACTATATGCAAATTAATCTCAATTCTGACAGTTAAAAAAAAATCACTTGTGTGGTAAGCCAATTTTTTTCAAGTGGGAAACTTCATTGGATAAAAAAAAAAAAATTGGTGACCCTGAGCTCTTTCAAACCCCTCATTTTAAACAAAAGAAAACAGACCCAGACAGGTTTGTTCAAGGTCCACTGATAAATAATGGTAAGCTTTAGTATAGGCCTAAAATTCCCATTTAACTTCAAATCCTGGGCTTCTTCCACTTCACCATTCCCATTCTTCCAGAGTTCTGAAGACCACAGTTTCTATAAAGTACATGTGCAAGTTGATTATGGCCAGACATAAATTCCAAATGTTCAAGCGCAATTATTTTAATGCGTAAGTGGTTAGAGGTCCTTCCCAACCTTTGCCAAAGAACCACCTTATTTTGTAAGGCAACACTGAGTAATGGAGTCAAAGTCTCAGTACACACAGGCAGATTTGTAGAGTATGGCTAGGAATCAACAATAGTACTTTAAAATTCCAAAACAGGGACATTTAACTTATTGTGACTTGATTTAAAAAAATACTGAGAAACCAAAGTAAGACTGTCAAGTCTTTACTCAAACCCAATGATGATCTTAAGCGAGTTTTATAAAAAAAGAAATGAAGCCCTGGCTTGGTAGTTCAGTTGGTTAGAGCATGGTACCGATATATCAAGATTATGGGTTTGATTCCCAGTCAGGGCACATACTAGAAGCAACCAACGAAGGCATAAATAAGTGGAACTATAAATTGCTGTTTCTCTCTCTCCCTCTCTTTCTAATCAATAAGTAAAAAGAAATGACTATCTTGTATAGCAATCATAACTAAGCTAAAAAGAAATGGTGTTCTATCATCCACATGCTGCAAAATAATTTAAGACAAAATAATCCTGTTCTATTTTTCACTATGACCAAAAAAACACCAAACCAAACAAAAAAACCCTGCATGCCTCCATTACACAAGAAATGTATGGCCTAATAGTGAGCTTTTTCCATGGATGAGAGAATGCTGATGCAAAAAATGATGAACCTCATTTACCCTTGATAGGAAAAATGTGGTAGGCTCATTCTTTGTGCATTGTGCCTCAACTCTTGTCTGCAGTCACTCAGAGAGGGCACCCACTAGGTTCAAAAAGAATATTAGTCAATGAATTATACACTCAAATTTTACTTAGGTCTTTTGACACCACGTTTTAAACCTAGACTGCTAATACAACCAGTCACGCATTAAGGTTCCTTCCCATCAGACAATCAGGTATTTTTACCTTATGCTCACTACCTAAGGAGATTTAAAGTTGTAAAAAACTTAAGGAGATCCTTTAGATGCCAACTGTGATTTCCCACTATGCTATTACCATGAGACAGTTAATCAAATCCACATAGCTAATCAGTAAACTAGGGAAGAAAATAAAAAAGCTGAAAATAGTAAATTTCGACCACCAACTAAAATAAAATCCCGTGGGACAAAAGGTACGCTGAAATGAACGTAGTGAGACAACACTCAGCGTATGCACAATACTCCTGCATTAGGAGAAGGCCCCTTCATAAAAATAGCCAGGACTCTCAAACATTTGAGATGCTGGCTTAGTAAGATTGACTGACAGACAACAGCTGGGGGAGATTTTGTATTGATCTTGTTAACATCTTGGCATACTTGGGGAGAAGAGAATCGGGAGAAGAGCCCGTTACAATGGCAGAATTATAAGGATTTCTTTTTCAGTTATGTGACCCCTACACTGGAAGCCCCTGGTAAATTCCTTTACTGTCGAATTCCTCTTCTGCTTTACACCTCGATCCCACAGTAATGAATCTCCTTCCTCCCGATGGAAACAAACAAAAAACCTCGTGGGGATGAGGGATGTATAAAACTCGACACCTTCCAAAAAAAACTGGGCAACTGATATAAAGAAACTGGTCACCTCCCTACCTGTCTCCCTAATCCATTTCGCATTTTAAGTCGTACTTAAAGCCTGGAACTCTCTCATTTTATTCCTTAATAGAAAGGGTCAGGCGCCGCCCAATTTCCCAGGCCGCAAAAAGACTATCAACCCGCCACATTTCAAGATTTCCTAGTTTTCTCTCTTCGAGCCTAACCCTCAAATAGGTACCCTTCAGACACTAAAGTTTATTTGCCAGAAACTCTAGTACAAAGGTGAATTCCTCAGATTCCGCGACGCGCCCCCCAAGGGTGTGGGGAGGGGTCGGAGCAGCCGGCCGCGGCGCTCCCGCTCGGGCCCGTCCGAGGGGCGGGAGAGCGGCTGTGACCACACAATCCCACCACCTCCTTTCACGACTACCCCACCTCGCGGCGCTCAGGCCTGCTCCCAAGGAGCTAGCTCTCCGCCGCCCAGCAGCGACTCGGCTTCTCTTCACCGGCCGGCCAAGGACCGCACTAGCACCCCAAAAAAAGGTTCATAAGTAGGAAAATACAAGAGGTGTCCGACGTGTTGTTTCAAAACATAACGGGGCCCGGGCCCCCGGGACCGTTAAACCGCGGGTGGAAGGGGGAGAAGCAAAGAACCCAGCGGCCTTGGGCTTTGGTCTGACCTCCCTTTTCGACCCCAAACTTCACTCTCCGGGACCAGAAACCCTCCCCAAAATCTGCCCCATGCGCCACAAGACCCCACAAAGCGGCAAAAAGGTACCTTGTAGAAAGCCCCGTTGGAGCCGCGAACCTCCACCGTCAGCTCCGCCATGTTGGAACCGCAAAGGCCGCTGGGAAGAGATTCTAGAAACTTTCCAACCAGCGGGGAGGAGGGGGGAGGGGCGTGAAGGAGACAGGGGGAGGGGCAGGGAAGCAGGGCGGGGACTGGAATCCCCCGCCCCACACCCCTGGGGTCTCGCCGCGTAGCACGGTGTCACTCAGTGGGCTCCCTCGGCTTCTTACCTCACTTGCCCTGGGTTCCGCCCGCCGCTGCCGCTCCCGGACTCTCTTCCCGAAACAATCGCCCGACCTTTGTTGACCCTCTCCCTACGTCCCCACCCCCCACACTCCTGCAGGTTGCCCGCTGTAGCCGGTAAGTTACTCCCGCCACCCCGAAGTGAACTACCCGCACGGCCCCTCCCCATTTCATCTTTATTGCACTGCTCTTCGGCATCTTGCCCTAAAACTTTTGGAAGTGCTGGTAGCCCTGGAGTAGCTCCCTCACCAATGGAAGAGCATTTGGGGGCTCCAAGTGACCACTGACACAAACTTTTGAGGGGAGAAGGGAGCCTAAAAATGTACATACTATGTGCTTCCAATTCTTTAGCCTAGCTCTTTTTTAAAAAAATCTGTGGCCTTTTCTTGAGTCAGATGCCACAGTTCTACACCTCACACAGTTCTCCCGAGCCTTCTCCCCACCTGTTAGAGTTTTAGCTGTTTTAAACTTATTTTCGGTTCAACTTAGATATGTTTACAACCTGCAGCTGAATTTAGGTTAATACCCATTGTTGCAAGTAGTCAGGGAAACTCTTACTAGAGGGAGGGAGACCACATTTTTCTGCCTGATGCAATGCTTGTGAATTTCCACAAGTAGGATCAAAGCTGAATCAACTTTTTTGGTTTGTCTATCAGAACCTACTCAAAAACTGTAAGCACTTATAACAAAAATACTTTCAATATTTTAACAATACTAAAACTTCCCCAGAACAAGACCTTTAGAAATAATACTAGGACTCTTTTCTGTGTTTGTTATGTTATCATTTTGAAAAAAAAAAAAAACTCTTTAAAAAAAAGGATGCTTTGCTGGCACTGTATTCTCTCAAGGAAATGCCCACGGGCCCAGCCTTTCTGGGGGGTTGTCAGAAAAATGTGTATAGCATTTGATCAGCACTTCCACATCTCCAAAGGCTCTGAAAGAAAATGGCGGCTGCAAAGGTGCTCAATTTTGTATTGCTATGTACAGAACATTTTTAAAAATGTTCACCATGTGAAAACATAAACCAAATACCCTTCGATGAATAGCAAACCACTGTTTAGTAAGGGCTTCGTATATGCAACACTTTATGTACCGTCCTATTATGAACCTTCGGAATTATAATGTCCTAACTTGCTTTTTTCCCCCAACAGCCTTATTGAGGTATAATGCACATACCATACAATTGATCTATTTAAACTGTACCATTCAGTGGTTTTTCGTACATTCACAGAATGGTGCAATCATCATCTCAATCAATTTTAGAATATTTTTCATGACTCCAAAAAGAACCCCTGTACCTGTTGGCAGTCACTCCCCTTTTCACCCCAAATCCAGGCCCTAAGCAACCACTAATCTACTTTCTGACTCTGTAGATTTGCCTAGTCTAGACCTTTCATACAAATGGAGTCATACAATATGTAGTCTTTTATGACTAGCTTCTTTCAGTTAGCATAATGTTTTCAAGGTTCATCCATTTTGTAGCATCTATTGTCACTACTCATTCTTTTCTCCTTGATTTTTATTGTTGACATTATTACAAATGTCCCCATTTCCTGCCCCCCATTGCCCACCGCCACCCAGCTCCCACTCCCCCTTCCCTCTGGCCATCACACTGTTGTCTATTTCTGTGAGTTGTGTATTTATTTCTTTGGCTAATCCCTTCACCTTCTTTCTACTCATTCTTTTTTAATTGTCAAATATACCATTATATGAATATGCCACATCATTCTACTTGATAGACTTTTGGGTCATTTCCACTTTTTTTGGCTATTAGGAATAATACTGCTATGAAGAATCCTGTACAAGTTACAGACATGGCAATGAATTCACTGAAGTGCCTCAGAATATTCTACATTTTTGAGATTAACACAGTGATGCTTGGTATCTGTCAGACATTTTGCACACTGCTATCTCAAATTAGTTCAGTGTTTCAATATTAGATTATGCTACATTACATTTGATGATTCCATATCTTTGCAAGCATTGATTTTCAGCAATTGATATAATAAAAGCAAAAATCAATGTGTGATTCAGGAGAGGGGTGTAGTGACCAATGAGTGTGTGCATCCCATTAGTAAGGAATTGGATTACTTAAGAATGAAATTAAAATATTTTTCTGATAATTTACATTTATTAATTTTTACATGTCTATTAAATTGTTAGGACATAAATGCTTCTTAAGTTGTTTAGATCTAACTACTTAACAAATGGAATCATTAGGTATTTATTTGGGCAGTGTACTGAGTATTGAGATACTAAGGATGCTATGAACCAAGAAAGTTTGGAAATCTTTGAAGTAGAAGTAGATCTATATGTGAAAATGTAGAAAATGACAGCATAGGCAGACATGGCTGGCCTCTTTGCACAACCACATCAAAATTACAATTAAAATATAGAACAACCACCACTCAGACATATCAAAAATCAACTTGAATGGAAGTCTGACAACTACGGAATTAAACCACATCCATCAAGACAGGTAGGAGTGGCACAAACACGGAACAGGCTGGTCTCTTACCAATGTGTAGTGGATAAAAATTCAGGAGGGATATCTCAGGAACAAGAAGTCCCAGCCCCACACCAGGCTCCCCAACCCAGGGTTCCAGTGCCAGGAAGATAAGTCCCCACAACTTCTGGTTGTGAAAACCAGCAAGAATTGAGTCAGTGGAAGAAACTGCTGGAGCCTCAAGCAATTCCTCTTAAAAAACCCACACATGGACTCACTCACTCGGACTCACACAGAGCTCCAGCACCGAGGTGGCAGCTTGAAGGGCACCAGTGGCATATTGGAAGAGGCTGAAGTATCTGGCATCAAGGTGAGCAGAGGCCATTGTCCCTTTTCTGAGCCCTCCCCCTGCAGAGCCACAGAGTTGGCAGACCGGTGCCATATTTGAGATTCCATCAACCTGAAAAACACTGTTTGACCCACTTTGGAGATTCCCCAGAGACTCTGCCCCACCCAACTCACAGGCCCACGCAAGCTGCTTTTCCAATATGAATAACTGGTCATAATTTTGATATGACCATGCCTCACAGCTTCCTGAATCCTATCAAACAAGCAACAGCTGGCCTCAGTGAGCTCCAAGCTGGGCACTAGCAGCAGCCAGATTAGTTTCACAGCTTGGCTTCGCCTGGGAATCTCCAAGCCCAGCACAAGTAGCAGCCTTCTCAGATTGCTTTATAGCTCAAGAAGGGCAGCCCCGGACAAAACACAGGTGCAGGCTGACCTTGGCCTACACCACCAGGGAAACCCCAGGTCCAGCCTACCCGGTGGACAGCTACAGACCACTTCAGAGCACCACCACCTTGCCTCTGCATAGCTGATGCTCCACAGAAGGTGGAGGTTGGTGGTAGGTGGTCACAGCCAATCCTTGCAGATGACTGGCCTTGGTAAATCTCTCCCATTGACCTGCCAACAGCAACCAAGACTCAAGTACAAGAGGAGAGTGTACTCAGCCCACGTGAAGGGTGTACCTCGAATACCCAGCTTAGGTGATAGGGGAGGCTGTGCCACTGGACCCTACAGGATACCTACTGCATAAGGCATACTACAAAGACACAGAGTCAAAGCAGTTCTACCTAATACATAGAAATATACATAGAGTAGCTGCCAAAATGAGGAGACAAAGAAACATGGCCCAAATAGAAGAACAGATCAACTCTAGAAAAAGAGCTAAACAAGATGGACATAAGCAATCTATCAAATGCAGAGTTCAAAACACTGTAAGGATGCTCAAGGAACTTAGTAAGGACCTCAACAGCATAAAAAAGATCCATTGAGAAACAAAGGACTCACTAATTGGAATAAAGAACAATTTACAGGGAAACAACAGTAGAGTGGATGAAGCCGAGAATCAAATGAATGATTTCGAACATAAGGAAGAAAAAAAAAATCAGAACAACAAGAAGAAAAAAGAATCCAAAAAAATGAGAGGAGTATAAGCAACCTCTGGGACAACATCAAGAGGTCCAACATTTGTATTTGTAAAGGTGCCAGAAGGAGAAGAGAAAGAGCAAGAAATTGGAAATCTATTTGAAAAAATAATGAAAGAAAACATCCCTAATTTGGCAAAGGAAATAGACATGCAAGTCTTTGATTGGAAGCACAGAGAGTCCCAATCAAATTGGACCCAAAGAGCACCACACCAAGACACATCATAATTAAAATGCCAAGAGTTAAAAATAAAGAAAGAACCTTAAAAGCAAGAGAAAAGCAAAGAGTTAACTACAAAGGAATTCCCATTAGACTATCAGCTGATTTCTCAAAAGAAACTGCAGGCAAGAATTGGCTGACAAGAAGTATTCAAAGTGATGAAAAGCAAGGACCTACAACCAAGATTACACTATCCAGCAAAGCTATCATTTAGAATGGAAGGGCGGATAAAATACTTCCCAGACAAGGTAAAGCTAAAGGAATTCATCATCATTGAGCCCTTCTTATATGAAATGTTAAAAGGACTTATTTAAGAAAAAGATAAAAACTATGAACATTAAAATGACAACAAACTCACAACTATCAACAACTGAATCTAAAAAAAAAAAATAAAAACAAAAAACTAAGCAAACAACCAGCACAGGAACAGAATCATATATATGGGGATCATTTGGAGGGTTAGCAGCTGGGAAGGGAAGGGAGAGAATGGGTGGAAATGGTATAGGGATCAAGAAGCATAATTCACAGCAACAAAATAGACAGGGGGATGTTAAGAATAGTATAGGAAAGGGAGAAGCCAGAGAATTTACATGCATGACCCATAGACATGAACTAAGAGGGGAGGGATTGCTGAAGGAAAGAGGGGCACTGGGTAGAGGGGGACAAAGGGAAAAAATTGGGACAATTGTAACAGCATAATCAATAAAATATACTTGAAAAAATATCTAGAAAGCTCTTTCACATATATTATTAGAAAAAATAAGCTGCAAAACAGTTTATGTATTTATGGGGGATGGAGGATTCATTTCTTCCATATATATTTTGTTACATCTTTCTTTTAAGTGCATTTGTTACCTTTTATAATTTTTTAAAAGTACAAATTTTTAAATAAAATGACATATCACCCCACCAAAAAACAACAATCAAAAAACATCAGTTCCCAAGATTTTCACTTGGGTATGGTAAATTATTGAAAATTTGTATTATTTTTCTATTGCTTCATAAAAAAACAATTTAGAGGCTTAAAACAACATATATTATCTATTCAAGTATATATTATATCACATCCTCTTTAATGTAAGTGGATCTCATCCAAGCAGTTGAGGCCTTAAGAAAAAAGAATCAGGTCTTCCACAAAGGAATTTTATCTCCAGACTGCCTTCAGACTCAAGAATGCAACATCAAATATTGCCAGAATTTACAGACGCTGGCCTATCCTGTAGATTTCAGAGTGGCCAGCCCTAAGGATTGTGTGAGCAAATTTCTTAAAGTCAATTAATCAATCTCTTCCTCACAACCCCTAAACTGGAATTTTGTCAGTAATGAGAGTATCTTTTGTTATTTGTAGGAGCTTTTTTTAAAGTACACCCAAGTTTGTGTTCATGAGGTGACTTAGGATGGAGCCCCTAGGTAGACTCAAATGGGCTGGTTCCCAGAAAGGCCAAGGAATTACAGGATTGGAACTTTCAGCCATACCCCCAACCTCTGGGAAGGAAAAAGAGAATAGGAGGAGGCTGGAAATTAACTCTCTATAAACACTTGTGGACAGTGCGATCTGATGAGCTTTCAGGTTGATGAACACATCCACATGCTGGGAGGGTGGTGCACCCTAGTTCCATAGGGACAGAAACTCCTGCACTCCTAGCCTTTCTGGACCTCCACCTTTGTACCTGTTCATGTGCCTGCTCATTTGTATCCTTTATAATATTCTTTATAATAAACTGGTAAACATAGTAAATGTTTGTGATAGGCACTCCAGCAAATTAATGGAGCCTGAGGAGGGGGGTCACAGGAACCTCTAATTTATAGGTCTACCAGAAGCACAGGTGACAACCTGGACTTGGGGATTGTTTCTGAAGTGTGGGCAGTCTTGCGGGACTGAGCTCTTAACCAGTGGGATCTGATGCTATCTCCAGATAGATAGTGTCATAATTGAGTTAAATTTGTAGGACACCTGCTTGTCACTACTAAGAATTGAAGAATTGTTTGGTGGTGTTGGAAAAAAACATAAAAGAACATAACCTGCTTTACTCAAAATCTACTGATTTAAATGTTAATCATGTTTTAAATAACCTTCATAACAACATTTAGACTGGGGTTTGACTAAACAATTGGGTACCATAGCCTAGCCAAGTTGACAAAATTAACCTTCACAGTCTCTGACGTGTAGACTTTCTTTTAAGAGGCTTACCTGATTAGGTTAGCTCCACCCAGGACAATTTTCTTTTTGGTTAACTTGAAGTCAGTTTATTAGGAACCTTAATTGAATCTGAAAAACTCCTTCACCTTTGACATACAGTAGTCCCATCTTATTCACGGGGAATATGTTCCAAAATCCCAGTGGACGCCTGAATCCATGGATAGTATTAAACATATATATTTTTTTATTTTTCCCTATATGTACATATCTTTTCACTTAAAGGAAGCACTTTACAGTTTCTCTTTAGCATATCCAAATTGCATGCATTACTACCCTTGACACTTTGTGGCCATTATTGTGTAAAATGAGTGTTACTTGAACACAAACACTGCAATACCACAACAATGGATCTGATAACCAAGTGGGCAGGTAGTGTATACAGTGTGAATATGCTAGACAAAACCAAGGAACGATTGAAGTTTTGGGTGAGATGAAGCTGGATAGCACAAGATCTCATCACACTACTCAGGTGCATGATTTAAAACTTGTTTCTGGAATTTTCTATTTAGTATTTTGATTTCTGTAAACTAAGGAAAGCAAAACCACAGATAAAAAGGGACTACTCTATTCTATTGGTCAGAAGCAAGTTATAGGTTCTGCCCACACAAAAATGTGGATAACCAGGGAACAAGCATCACAAAGGCCATCTTAGAATTCTGCCTACTGCAATGTAAAGATACTAGAAGCTAACGGTGATGTTGAGACTCTGGTTTTTTTATTTTTTATTTTTAAGGTTTTATTTAAGAGAGGGAAAGGGAGGGAGAAGGAGAGAAACATCAATTTGTGAGAGATACATGAATCATTTGCCACTCACACCTACCCAACCGGGGACCTGGCCTGCAAACCAGGCATGTGCCATGACTGGGAATCAAACCAGTGACCTTTTGGTTCACAGGCTGTCACTCAATCCACCTAGCCATACAAGCCATGGTTAGACTCCCTTTTATTTATACCTTCACCCATCCATTTATTCATCTAACTTATGTAAAGCACTTAGAAGAAAACCAAGCACATAATACACAATACAGTGTTGGCTGTCATCATTTTAATTTTTTGTTTTAAACAATCATTGACAATATGTGTCCAGGGTTAGGTGTGGCTTAAGGAAATACAAGGAAAAATCAGACTGATCTCTGTTTATAGTCTGGGGAAACAAGCAATGATAATTCAATAGACTACACAGTATTACAACTCTGTCCCATGTAAGATGGGCATTCAAAAGAGGAATGTCAATTCTGTGCTGAAAAGGCAGTGTGCCACCACAAGGCAGAAGACAATTTAGTGGCATCTCGAAGAAACTTCAGTTTGTCACGTAGTCAAGGAAGGAGACATTCCACACCCAAGAACAGCATGAGAAATGACCAAAAGTACGAAAAAGGGAAATTCAGCCCATTTGAAGCTTTTCATTCTATTCACGTAGAATTAAAAAATATTTTTATTTTATTGTATTGTCTACTTAATTGTACAATAACATTTTGCACTCATACTATTTTCATGTTAATATAAAACTTATTTAGCATTTTTCTCATTTTTCACCAACCCATAAGCTCTTTGAAGGAAGTTGTTTTTAAAAAACCTATCTACACTTGGTATTTAATAAATATTTAATGAATGTATGGATGAATTGTGGATCCAACTGGGAAGAATACTATAAACCACATTACGAGGTTGCAATTAGCGTATTTCTGAAAGGCATTTTTAATGTAATGTTAAGGACAGCAACTCCAGAGTCCAACTGCTGGCTCTGCCACTTACTAGCTGTAACCTTGGGTAAATTATTTAACCTCTCTATGTCCTGATTTTCTCATGTGTGAAACCGGGTTGAAAATAGTGGTTACTCCAAAAGGGCTGATGTGAGGATTAAATAAAATAATATATATAAAGTACTTTAGAATACCTGGTATATTTTAGGGTTTCAGTAAATGATGGTAATTGTGCCAGATAATGAACAAGCCATCACAAGTTTAGAATCAGGGAAATTGCTTTAGTACATTTGGGTTTAGAAAGAGAAAGAAGGACTTAAAAATCAAAATAGAGAAGCAGAAACCAGTTAAAAGGGTATTGCAAGAGTAAAGAAACCTGAATGAAAACAAGAAGAGTGGATAAAAAGAAAAAAATTGAGATATTTAAAATGTCAAAACAATGGGACTTAGCAGCTAGAGATATGATGAGAAATTAGGAAACTCAAGGATAAATTTAAGATTGTACTTGGACAATTGGGTACATAGATGCTATTGATTTAGAACATGGGGGAAGACTTATGGAGAAAGATGAGCTCTATTTGGGAAATACTGCATTTCAACTGTCTTCAAAACATTCAGTGAAGAGTTTAGTACAGGTGTAGGGTAAAGATTAAGTTTTGGGAGTCTGGTAAGTATTTCACATTTAAGATCAGGAAAGCTGGTGAGATTTCCTGGGGAAACTGCATAAGAGGAAAAAGTAGAGTAAGAGTAAATGCAATTTATAGATGGGACTATTTGGGGAAAGAGGCTACAAAGCACTATGCGTTCACAGAATATAAAATAATATATTAATATAGACTATGGTATTTAATAACAATAACAATATTCATAAATTTAATAAAAGCAAAGTGTCTGACTAATGTAAACTAGACATAAAGTCCCCTAGAGTAAAGATTTATTTCTGCTTTTGCACAACATTATCTTGC
>VMDR010020451.1:0-17553 GCA_007922815.1 Macrotus californicus
GAGTTTGCAATAAATTTATAGTCTGATGTTCCAACTGGTCAAAAGGATTATTTTCCCCACCTACTAATATTGAATATTGAATGTATTATTTTCATTCATCCCACAGACAGTTTACTGAACCCTCATTTGTACTCTGCACTGTCCTGGGCAGTGGGTGTGCAAAGGAGGGATGCAGGAGGTAGCAGATTGTGTCTCTCATACATTTTTGTTGATTCTAAAAGTCCTAAAATAAAAGCATTAAACATTTATATAAGGATGAAAGCATTCCATTACTATTCATTAGAGTCACTGCCTCACACTGGCACCATGTCCCCCAACAGGCAGCCGACTATACTTGTTATGAATGTGGACTAGGGGGCCACATTGCCTCGGTTCAAATCTTCACTCTGCCGTCTATCAAGTTATGTGAGTAGGACCAAGATAGTTAACCTCTCTGGAATTCAGTTTTCCCATCTGAAAATGAGGGCAATCATAATCGTTTCTACCTCAAGCAGCGGTTTGAGGATTAAATGAGTTAATACATATAAAGCATTTAGAACAGTGTCTGCTCCATCGTAAGCAGTCGGTAAGCGTTGCATACAATTATAGTGAAAATTCCAGCATAATCATCCTGGAGCTCAATTCACTCTATGTTACTCTGAATAAACTGCGTTCTGCCAGTCTTGGCACTTTTAACCAACCTTAGACAAGTCACTTAAACATCATTAGCCCGGGTTTCCTCCTCTGCAGAGTGGGGGCAATAATACAGTCTCACAAGATTGTCTTGAGGGTTAAATAAAATTGCAGATTGAAGAGCCTGTAGGCTGCAAATTGCTATGCAATTGTTGCTTGTTGTTATTATCTTGCTCTTTTTAACCTTCATCCCCAAATTGGTAAGTGCTTCTCTCTTTAGGAGGAAGACAAAAATGAACATACACACATGACTTTGACATAGTGCTTCCCACTCTCCACATCATGTAAAGTGGATGAAAAACGAACACCTCCAAATTAAGAATGGAAAGAACTTGACATCAATTTGTAAATTCGAAAGCCGATATAACTTCAGTGATGAGGAATACTGGAAGCAATACCCTTTTAGTTTCTGCTGTTGGCAAATGCTGCATTCTCTCTTGTGTCACTTGACCTTTCTTCAAGCGGCATTCAAACAACTGAGAGATCAAAGCACCAGCAGCCCCTCATTTGCGGGCTTCAGGTGAGTCCCACCTCGCAACTTATCTGAGTGCCTTTCATTGAGATTGGCACGAGGCAGCCACACTTGCCTTTTCTTTGGTAACTCATTCCAAAGAGAGATGCTTGGAGGAGAGGAGAGGGCTGGCTTGATGGGACCAGGAATTGACTTTGATCCATATTTATTTAGCTGCCCACATATTCGTTGAACACTATGTGTCTGGTAGCATTGGTCTCTATGGAGTTTTTAAGAATGAAGTTAATAGAATCCCAGGCCCCAAGAGAATCACAGACTCTAGGGGGAGAGATGAACAAAAACACAAATGATGCAAGTCAGAAGGTGGAATCAGTGCTGAAACAAGTGTAAATAAGAAGCTCAGAGATGGTAATTTAATCTCTCTGGACTGGTGAGAATGGGCATTCAAACACTTCTGACTTCCCAGCAGAGACGACATCTCAGGGGGGCATGAAGAACAAGTAGGTTTCTCAGGTGGAGAAAGGGGTAGGGGAAGAATGCCAGGTTGAGGAGCAAGGTAAGTGGTGGCACAGACACATGGAAGAGCAGCTTTTGTTGCTAAAACAGGTGGTAGAACAACGGGACAGGGACATGGGGATCTGTGATGGGAGCAAAGAGGAAGGAGAAAATGAAGACCAGGAAAGGTTAGGCCACAGAGAGAGAGCCATGGAGAGAGCCAGAAGAAGACCTTGGTACATGAGTTTCTGACCCCTCAAGAGGAGGACACACATGTGGGTCTGCATTTTAAAAGCTAAGTTCCTCTACTCTGGACAAGAAGCTCCAGGCATTCATTCCTTTCTAGAAAGGAGTCACCGGCAATGAACAGGACACTAAGCTTACCAGCTGACCTGATGCCTACAGTCAAGTGTGCCCAAACACTGCAACACAGAGACTGCAGGACTGGGGGGCTGGGTAATCCCCAAAATCCCACTGCTCGCTCACAGGGTCCATGCTGCTGCCTGGACCAGTACTGGCATGAAGACACCTGATCATTTGATTACACGCTAACTACTACTGCTTGATTTCTCTGGTACATACATATGTATATGTGTACATGTGTGTATCCATATTCATACTTACCAGGAAACCTGTGGTTGCATTAGGGTATTTTATTCCTTTCATTTCAGATGAAGTATTTGTATAAAATGGAAACAATTAATTTCAAATGCCTCCATCCCCGAGGAGGAAGACCAGCTTCCTCCAGTCAGCCCCAAGGGAGAAGCTGGCTCCACTCTTGCATTTTATAGTCGATATTGTGCTTTCCCTGCCTGTTCCCAGTCCCAAGAAGTTCTAGAATTTGCCTGTGATTTCCTGCCATTTATTCCCCAGATTCCTTCCAAGAGGAGCACACAGAGAGTGGGGTAGGACAGCCTGCAAGAAGCAGATTGCTGAACTGGCTCATTCCACAGCTGTCCTATTTATTTTTTTAAGTAGTTTAGACAAGGGGTGGGGGGAAGGCAGCTACAAACTAAACCACCACACAGCTTTTTATAATCCTCTGTCACACTCTCTTCAAAAGCAGGAAAAATTAAGGTCCCAGTGATTCAGTTGAGCCCATTAGATCGGCAGATGTTCCATACTCAATGGTGTTTTGAGGATTCTGCTTTGAATGTAGAGCCTCAGAATGAGGGCAGCCTCTCCCAATAATCGATGTTCTTTTCAAGTCTATCCTATTCATTTCTGAAATTTGGAGAGGAGGAATGACTTTAATGCCTGTTTTACAGGCTAGAAAATTGTGGTCCCAGAAGAAGTAGCCAGTCGGTGGAAGAACACGAATTGGCATGGGGTCTTGCTCACACTCTTCCTAGTCTGTCTAAGGAACTGGCCCAGACCCAGAAAAGCGAGGGCATCTTCCTGGGTGTCATCGATAGTCAATATTTATTGAGTAGCTACTGTTAGAAATTCAGAAGACACAAAACAGTATTTTAAAAAGCCACGGCCTTTCAGAAACTTTTATTTTAGATTCAGAAATAAAACATAAATTTATGAAAACAAAGCTAAATAACAACATGTGACCAAAAAATTCCTCTGGGGCCTTCTTTCAGGTTTTCCTAATCACTCAGGGTGGGATGTTTCGAGTCCCCACCGTGGTCCCTGTGAGACCAGCACACCTCTAGCGCTGCCCGCCTCGACCCTCATACAGGCAGACAGTCCCATAAACACGGCCAGCCCGCTGCCCGCAGGCTTTAAAACACCTGCTCTTCCCCACTTCCCGCAGAGTGGAGACCGACTGCTGATCTTTCTGATAGGGCTCTTCACTCCGATTCCAGCTTACATCCATAACTTCGTTTCTGTATTTCCTTCCTATGACTGCTGTAACTAATCACCACAATTTAGAGGCTTAGAACAATACAAATTTATGATCTTGCCATTCGTTCTGGAGGCCTGCAGTCTGGAATGAATTTCACTGGGCTGAAATCAAGGTGTCAGCAGGACTGCATTCCTTCCTGGAGGCTCTAGGTGAGAACCTATTTTCTTGCTTTTTCCAGCGACAGACAGGCTACATTAAGGAGTTTGCACTTTGTTCCGGTACAATGGGACATCACTGTAGTGGTTTCAGTAGGAGACAAATGTAATTCATTCTGCATTTTTAAAAACTCACTCTGGATGCTGTGTGACTAAGGAATTAGAGGGATCCAGAGAGGGAGCAGGAAAACTGGGCGAGAAATGTTTGGAGAAGATGGAGGCAGGATTGAAGAGAAAGGAAAAGACATGAGTGGTCTTTTAAGGCAAGGTTACTAGACAGAGATTTCTGGGCCATATTAGGTACTCATCTGATATGGTATTGATACAATCGAATGAAAACCTGTCTGGTCAATGTATAGTTCTCACCAGTGACAATCAACTGCTCAGAGGTAGCCAGGGCAGACACAGATGGTTGGATCTATCCCAGTTTGGGATTTTGCCAAGAAATATTGTGGATGGAAAATATGGTGAATGAACACAGGGGCAAGGCAACTGAGGGTTTTGGCGAGGGAGTGATTATAATAATTTACCACTGAATCCTCACTGATAAAAAGGCAAGTGGAGCCAGGAGGAACTAGGAGGAAAGTAGATGGTAGAAGTCCGTGGAATGATGCTTCCCAGAGCATATTTCAGCAAGGGAAGGAGAAGGAGGTAGATGGGGGAAAGGGACCATTTTGTTTTGTTATTTTAAATGTACAATTCCTAATTATGGCAACATCTATAATGTGGGAGAAGATGGCTGAGATGGAAAGCAAGGAAAGAGGTGGCTACTAAAGATAAATGGTCAAGGAAGTAAGAGGCGACCCCCGCATGTGGTCTGAACTCAGGATATACAGGGAGTTGGTTACTGAGAGATTACTGGCAGACCACTCAAAGAAAAGAGACAGGTGGTTTTGCTAGGTAGTATAAGGTTCAAAGGAGTAGGATGGAGTTGAATTTTTTTATAAGGTAAAGCTGAAATAACGACCAGAATTACCAGTAAGGATTGAGGAGGGTACTGACCCCAAACCTCACCCCTGAGTTATTGTGATTTGAGAAAATAAACAACGAGCTGTCTTAAGAAAACCAACTCCTGATGGACCAGCTGGGTACCAACTAAGGATTCAGGAGGTGGCACCAGCATTCAGAGAAGAGTTTGGGATTCGGGGAAGTTTGTTGAGGGTGGACAAGAACTCCTGTCACATGGTAGATGGTAAGACAGGGGGACCAGAAGGAAGAGAGGATTGAATCGGGTCAGAGGACAGATGGAGCAGGAAGATGAGGTTTATCTGTTTATATGCCTCTTACCTGTAGGTAGTGAGTCCCTGCAGACCAAGGATTTTGTCTTTTTTTCTATGATTTCAGAATAGTTCTTAAAATATTGTGTGCTCAGTAAATGTTTGCTGAGAGAGTAAGGAATGACTGCTACATGTCAAATACAGAGTATAATTTAGGTGAAATTCAGAGGAAGTAATCCTATAGCACAAAAAATCTGTGGGGGTAATACCATATACTGCATGATTTTGAGCAAGAATGCGACAATGAAACAATATGAGAAAAAAATGAGGAGGGAGTATCTGGAATGAGAGAGAACAGGAGTATTCTATGATCATCTAGGTCTGATTTGAGAAGTGAAGTCATTCAACACTTATGCTGAAATATCCATGTACTTGACAAGAAATAAAGAAGACAGCAAATGTCAATTCTAAATTCTCCCCTCCAGAGAGACTAGGCTAGAAAGGACTAAGGGTTTATTTTCTTTTCCTTCTGGGAAAGGCTGGGTGCAATTCATTCTGGTTGATTTCAGCATCACTCCTCAGATGATTGGAAGGATTGTGGAGAAGTGGGTTTTTCTCCACTCGTCAAAGGAGTACAATGCAGCCTTAAGCTGGAAGCTTCTCTGCCCCGGAAGACCTAACATGCCATTTTGCTCATGAGGATTGCTTCACGGTGACTTGCTGGCCTTGGGGACAGTCGCACAAAAGATAAAAAAGAAAATGACACTTGTTAGGTTAGTACCAAGAAATTAGTGCCAACAGATAATTTGGCAAAATGTTAAATGTCATGGAGATTACAAAAGGGGTTGGCATCAACACGGAGACCTGCAGCCATATCCCCGAGCCCACGGTGTCTGTCAGCACCTACAAAGGCAGGCAGGCTGCCCCTCCTCTCCAAGAGTATGCATTCCCTGCGGGAGAGAACAAATGATAACGGCAAGCTCTCACACAGTGAAATAAAAGAAGTGGGCTCTGTGCTATGGGGGCAGGGGCGGGGGGTGAAACTTGGAATGGAAAGACCTGGGTGCTACTCCTGCTACTGTATTAGCTCTATGAACTTGGTCTTGGCCAATGCAGACTTGACTATTTCATCTCTAGAATGCAGTGCTTACATGTAGTAATTTATAAATTCTCTTTATAGTTCTAATGTTTTTTGAATGTATATTAACTAGGAAAGCAATTTTCTTGTTTATTAGGGTTATTTAAGGCTATAGAGGTGATCAGAGCTATGTGGGGTTAGTGGAGGTCTATGGGAAGAGTTTTTGAAGAATGGGGGCTGGTTAGAGGGAGCATCAGAGTTTTCTAGGGCAGGGCAGGCGTGAGCAAAGACGTGAGCCAAGAAAACTCACTCACAGAAAATAAGTAGATCAATCGGTGTCTGCGAAGCCTGTGAAACTGTGGGAACAGATGAGTAAGGGGAAACCGATGGCTCACCTAGTCACTAATTCTGCAGATCTAATTTAGAGTTCAAGTTGATTTTGGAAGTCATTGGGAGGCACTGTTAATTTTTGAGGAAGGAAGTGACATTATGTAAAAAGCTACTGAGGATGAGATGAGCGAGGGCCCCTGGGAGAAGCCCTGGGGCAGGACCAGAACCCTTCCTGTGTCTGCAGACGTGTTGGCCTCTCACCTCCTGCAGCCAGGAGGCCTTTCGGAGGGGGGGGGGGGGTAAAGAGAGTAGAGTAGTCAGTGACTTTGCACAAAGTCACAGGCTGGAATTCCAGTTTCCTGCCACCTGGATGCAGCTCTTTTCCAGTAATCCCTGCCCCCTGCCACTTGCCTCACTGAAGCTTTTCCCCTTTGTCTTCATGTCTCCGAGAATAGAATGTCTAAATTTCATGGGTGCTGCATCCTAAGTGAGCCAAATAAAGGCTTGGGAAACGGGTGCATATCACAGCTGAAAAGTGTTGTGTATCACCAGAAATAATAGGAGAGAGGCAAGAAAGGTCCTATCTTCCCTCTCTCCACCCCCAGCCCAACAGAAGAACTAGCAGGGATTTGGTGGAGGAGAGAAGGGAGGGAGGGTGAAGGCTGCGTCGTCTTGCTGTGCTCAATTTGTATTCTAGCCACACACTGTCCCATCAGGGGGAAATGCTCCCCGCACACACACGTGTTCAGGATATCAGTGTGATGGATCTGAGCAAGGGCCTCTCCAAACACAGTGACCATCTGCTAGGCAAAACATAGGGGTCTGACAAGCAGAAGCCATTCAGACCCGTTGTTGGGCCACATTATTACATATTTGACAAGGGTAATGAGGGGCTGTCATTAACCTTACATGACAGTTGCTACAATGACACACTAAAGCAAGGACAAAGAGCCGAACTTAGTAAAAAGGCACCTACTTCTCATTTAACCCTGGAATCATGTGACGCCATTATTCCTGACGGAGGCTGGCAGGCCTGGGGTTAATTTCCATTTCTGTGTCTGCTTGTTCTCTTTTTAAAATGTCCCCCTCGTATGGCACTGCATTATTTATCACAACACACTGAGTTAGATGCAAGAACAGAAAGGGTCTCCCGGAGAAATGAACAAACAGACAGATTTTATGAGCTCCAGTGATGACTTGAAATGAAGCTTCTGAACTCTGTGATATTTAAGGCAACTGTTACCTACCTATAACATTACTTGGAATTTTCTGCTGGACTTTTATCAGATGTAAAGGAATAAGATTGTATGGGAAAATAAATGCATAGTTACGCTAGCTTTTTCAAGCCATGGCCAAACCAAGGGGCAAAAAAAATGAAGGTAATAGTTTTGACAATTAAACATAATTTTGGAATCTAATTTCAAAATGGGGTGGTTGCAAATATCCTAAAGAGCACCCTGTGTTTTATTTTATTTTACAGTAGAGGCGACCAAAATCCTGAGGTGGTCAGGCAGTCCTGCCACCCACCATCCCCCAGAGCTGAAGAGGTGACAGCCACGCAGCACCTGGACCTGCTCCGACCCACCCCCAGTCCATGCGCTCCTACTTTTAAGAGCCATGCCCTCTCCCAGCTTCCTCTTTAATTATTGAAGTTTCATTAGCGACAGAAAAGTTTTGGTTTTTCCACTCAATTATTTAAACTAGTGCTCCTCTGAAACACACACCTGCACGAGTGTAGTTTGTACTGATCCTGTTTGGGATGATTCTGCTTCTTGATCGGCAAAGCTGGTTTCGTGTAAGCTGGCCATGCAAAGAATTTCTCCTCGGGTACCTTCTGTCTGCCTGACGTCATGGAGCCACTCCAGTGATGACAGCCAATCAGGACGATTTGTTTCAAGTGAAGAAACTGTAATGGAGATGGGCCCCACCATGAGGAAGAAACACAGTGGAAAATAGATCTGTTTTGGTTAAAAGGTCTAATCGTCCACATCTATTGATATCTGGGTACCACCTGCCTAAACACCAACCTATGACAGTCTGAGTCTGGGACCATCCAGAGCACCCAGACACCTAACTATGTTGATCTAAAATTCAATCTCTCCCTTCTGTCACGTGTGCAAAGTAGAAAGACTGATGCCTGAGTGTTGATGCCAGGTACCTGACGGTTCTCTGGCTTCAACCTGAGGTATTCCCTTTGGGTGGACCTGTGGCTGTGGCCCAAGGGGCCTGGGGCCTTGCTCTGTCACTCAGATGGCATGGGATACCAGAAAAGTGCTGAATTTCTTTTGGCCTAGTTTCCTCAGCTGTGGAATGAGGAGGTTAGATCTGATACTGTCAAAAGTCACCAGCTCTGTTTTGGCCCCAAACTTCCAAGTTCACAGCAAAGTAATGCATTTTGCTGATTTTCCAGAAAGTGCTATCAGCTCTTTCTGAATGTAATCAGCTCCAGACAAAAAATGAATTTAGGTTATTTAAGACAAAGGAACAAAAAAAAAGAAAAGAATAAAAGACATCCCACACCCCTAAGATTCATGCACATCTCATGTAAGAGCATAAAAGCTCCAGAAATGGCCCAAGTTAGTCACGTGCATGGACAAGGGGAGCACAAAGTGTGCCTTTGGACTGAGACAGGACTAGAGCAGAGGCGATGCGAGGAAATTGGTGCAGCGCTAATGCAGAAGGTATTCTTGTGCACAGCCATCTCATCTTCTTCATTGTCTGGGGCTCCCTAAGTGAATGAATGAATGTATGGAATTTTTAGTAGAAAAAATACATAGACCATACAAAATACAAATCATCTATTTTTCTAGATACCAAATTTATGAGAGCAGAGCATCATCTCTTCCTCAAAAATTGCGAGTTAAAAGTAAATAGATGTTATTAATAGATGACTCAGTAAAAAAGTTTGGTACATATATATAATAGAATGTTACTCAGCCATAAAAGAATAAAATCTTACCATTTGCAACAGCATGGATGGACCTAGAGGGTATTATGCTAAGTGAAATAAGTCAGTCAGAAAAAGACAACTACCATATGATTCATTTACGTGCAGAATCTAAAGAACAATAAAAACAAATAAGCAAATGAAACAGACTCCAAGACACGGAGAGCAGATTGGTGGTTGCTAGAGGGGAGAGAGGTTGGAAGACTGGGTGAAGAAGGTGAAAGGATTAAGAAGTCCAAATTGGTAGTTATGAAATAGCCACAGAGACATCAAATACAGCGCAGGGAATATAGCCAGTGATGTTGGGTGACCCTATGGTGCCAGGTGGGTGCTAGGAATATCGAGGGGGATCAGTTTGCAACGTGTGTGATTAGCCACTGCATTGTACACCTGAGACCAATACAAAGTAGTATTGAAGGTGGACTGTTATTGAAAAATAAAATACATTTTTAAAGTAGATATTTTTTAAAGGTAAGAGAAAGAAAAAAATATAGAATTGGCCAAACTAGATTTGACCTTGAAAGTCTGCCCCAATGTTAATATCCCCTGAAGTTAGACGGGTTGTGTGTCTTGGTAAGAACTTTGGCTTACCAAGTTAACTAGCATGGTTACTGATTTATCATAATTTACTTGTTGGAATCCTGACACAACTGTAATTTAAAAATGAGAAAGAGAAATAATTTGAGAGCACTGTGAATTGAAAATCAGAACACTTTGAAGATACACTGGTTACAGATAAAAGTGTTCATTTTTCATACAAGGAACATTTCTTTTCACTCCAGTTCATAATTTCACAGAGTCCAAAGAAAAACTGGCAACTCTGGATGGGACTAGGATAGAACCCCACGCAGGAAAGCAAACCAGCTGAGCATAACTTTGTACCCTCTATACAGGAGTCCAGGTGTCCAGAGCTTAGTATTTTCCTGAACTTAACTGCCAATTAAAACATTGCACCTGACAACCCATAAAACAGAGTCATAACAATTTTCCAAATAACATATTTATAAAGAACAATTAAAGTACCCTAGGACCACATTATAATGAAGTTTAGCTAGCATGCTGAAATATGTATACATGCATACTATACAATTAGACTCACATAACCCAATTATGTGTGTGTTCCCTACATTGTACAAGCAATCCATACATTAAATATCTTTTCACTATATTGCCTATGTTAAACAGGACAAATGTTATCCTCCTACATTGCTAGTGCCAGATAAAAGCAAACTGGGGCTTAGGAAAGGAGAGACTATTCGAAAGTCTGCCGCAGCGGGTGTGGAGAGAGGGCGGGGACAATGGCAACAGGGAAAACCAACACTCCAACCTTGGGATCTACAACTTTCTCAAAGGCAGGGCAAGAAGGGTGTTTCTCTCATAAGGAGTGGGACACAACCCAGGAAACAACTGAGTGCAAGGAAGCCGGAAAAGCAGGTGGCATGATTGGAAAGATGCGCAGGAAATGTGTTGTGGCAAGCCCATTTTCAGCCAGGAGCATTCATTAGGGAGCGCTCCTCATTCTAATGCTTGTTTAAGTTCAAGGGTGGGTCAAGGTTCAGGGTCTGTGGAAAGGGGAGAAGCCTGGCTAGTTTAGTCAGGTTGACAGGTATTTTGTTGGGATTAATCAGTAGAGACAAAGACTTAAGCTAATCATTTATGAGACGAAGAATGGGAATTTGGAAAAGCTGTGTCTGGCCTTGTCACAGGTAAACAAGGGGGTCGTCCTTCAGCTTACCTGCGTCATAATGAAGACGGGGGTTCTTTGCAATAACCCCAGAAACACAGAAGGATGGGGCCTTTCTTTCTCTTTTCTTTTTAGAAAATTTTTTCATGGTGGTAAAATATATTTAACATAAAATTTACCATCGTCAATTTCCAGTTATGAGTAAGTAGTAGGGAAATAATTTAAACGTGATCAAGATAGTTAATGCTGTGTGATGTACAGGAAAGTTGTTGAGACAGTAGATCCTAAGAGTTCTCATCATGAGGACATTCTTTTTCTTTCCTTTTGATTGTATTTGTATAAAGTAATGGATGTTAACTGAACCTATGGTGGTAACCATTTCACAACACCTGTAAAGCAAACCATCATGCTGTGTGTAGCTTGACATTACACAAGAATGTGTGTCAATTACTTCTCAATAAAACTGGAGAAACACTTTTCATTGTGGTAAAAAATACATAACACGAAATTTACCATCTTAACCATTTTTATGTGTACAGTTCACGTGATTGTGCAACCCGTCCCCCCAACTCTCTCTGGCTGGCACAACGTAGACTTATACCCTCTAAAGCACTCCCGCTACTCCTCTGCCCTGGCCCCTGGCAGCCGCCCTTCCACTTTCTGCTTTGATGAATTTGACTACTCCAGGTATCTGGAGTAGGTATCATACCATGTTTCTTTTGTAACTAGCTTATTTGCCTTAACACAATGTCCTCAAGTTGCATGCATGTTGTAGCACGTGTCAGCATTTCCTTACTGTTTACGTCTGAATAATATTTTGTGGGATATCTATACCACATTCCATTTATACACTCAGCCATAATGGACACATGGGTTGCCTTTGCCTTTTGACTACTATGAATTATACTGCTATGAACATGGGTATACAAATGCCTCTTTGAGATGTTGCTTTAAATTTATTGTGTATATATATATATATACCCAGAAGTGAAATTTCTGCATCAAATGGTAATTTCAGTTTTTATTTTTTGAGGAACTGCCATACTATTTTCCACAGGGGCTGCACCATTTTACATTCCTACCAATTGTGCACAGGGTTCTGTTAAAGAAAACCAGAGCCTGATACTAGTTAAAATAGTAGTAAAAACAGATTTTATTTAGGAACTTCCACAATAGGGGAAAAGAGACCTCAGTATCAAACTGGGCTCAATTCCAAACACAGCATGAACAAGTGGGTTCTTACAGCCAAGAGGCAGGGTGGGCAAGAGTGAGTGGAAACATCGCAGGAAAGGGAGATTCTGGCTGCAGTGAGTTGACAGGATTCTTGCTGAAAGCCGGTCAGTGGGGTCAGAGGTCATCCGGGGGAAGAATGAGGGTAAGGAATCTAGTCAGATATTGAGCGACATCTGATATCCAGGGTAGAGGATTCTAGCTACACTGATTTAACAGGATTCTTATCAAAACTAGGCAATGCAACGGCAAACCTGGAAGCTCAAGGGTCAGGGGCCTAGAGGAGCAGAGGATTCAGAGGAGCCTCATGAAAGTGTAGTCCAGGAGAGAGTTTCTATCAGTTACAGTTTCTTCACATCCCCACTGCCACTTGTTATTTTCTGGTTTTTGAGGGTAGCCATCATAATCGGTGTGAGGTGATATCTCATTGTGGTTTTGATTTCCATTGCCTGTCTCATAAGTGACGTTAAGCATCCTTTCATGTGTTTATTGGCATTTGTGTATCTTCTTTGGAGAAGTCTCTGTTCAAGTCCTTAGTTCATTCTCTAATCATGTTTTTTTGGTTGTTTGTTGTTGAGGTGTAGTTCTTTACATTTTCGGGATATTAACCCCATATCAGATATATGATTTACAAACATTTTACAAATGTTTTCCCATTCCATAGGTTACCTTTTCATTCTCTTGATTGTGTCCCTGGATACAAAGAAGACTTTTAATGTTGATAGCCCAATTCATCTATTTTTACTTTTGTTACCTGTGCTTTTGGCGACATAAGGGGTAGAGGAAGCTCTTAACTACCAGTGCTTTCCAGGAGCAAGAGGCTGAGGTAAAGTTCAACAACACCATTCTTAACTGTTATCATCAATCATCAAAGGGAAAAAATGTAGCATAGAATCTGCAACCCCTTACTACAACCTAATATTCAAAGAGCAGAGTGACATGGTCCACTGAAGCCCAACATGAAGAGTCCAGGAGAGCACGCAGGGCAGTTCTCCTGATATGCAGACAAGCCCCTAATGCTATCCGGACAGAGGATGGCACGCATAGGGCTGGGGTGAGGGAGATGCGCAAGGAAGACTGGGTCTGCTGCCTGCTGGCTGATCCGGGGGAGGAGTAGCCTTTCTCAGCTCTGTGCTGTCCATGGGCCAACCTTAGCTTCTTCAGGAATTCCCCTCTCCAGGGAGGCTTGGTCTTGACTTTCCCCCACACCCTCGCATGACCCACTCCTTTTCTCTTCTCCTCCCCAGGCTTTCAGCCATTCTTTGCCACATGCCCCTGTCCTACCCTCATCCATGCACTCTTGTGAACTTTCACTCTTTCAGCAAAGTGCACAGGAATAAAGAAAAGCCAGTGTGATCAGTTGGCCATGAGGTCAAGGAAGACAGACATACACTCTGAAGACTGACTCCCATCTCCTTTATTTTTCCGAGTCCCTTTCACTCCATTAAAGTATCTTTCTGTTCGCGCCTTGGCTTTCTTTACAAAAAGCTGCCTTTTATTATTCAATTCCAGCTGTGCTCAATTTTTGTAGGAGGAATGCAATACCCAGGAAGAAGATGAGGGACCTGAGTAAGAGTGAGAGACAAAGGGAGAAACAAGCACTAACTAGCAAGTGTCCCACTATGGATCCATTCAAGAGAAAGAACCCAAGAGCCAGGAGTCTTGGGGAGCACTCCATGGGTGTAGCTCAGCAACCAACCAGGACAAAGCCAGATGGGCAAGAAAACACAGAACACCTGGTACCAAGAAGTCAGAGAGGGACAAAATCAAGGCAGAAAGCCATGGACTTGCAAAAAAAGGAGCAAAAGAAGGCAAATAAGGTGGGACATTATCCTAGGAATGGGAGTAAGATGAGTAAACGAAAGGAGAGGTCCCCAAATCTCAGCCAGTTCGTGGGTGAAAAAGAAACTCAGAGAATCTCAGGGAGGCATATGTCCCATCAGGCCATTTCTTCACTCCTGCTATCAGAGGCTCACATCCTTTCCTTTCCTATAATTTTATAAGACCTTAAAATATTTAAATTTTTATCTAGAATTTCTAGTAACACACAAATAAGACCTTCTAAAATGTTAAGTACTATAGATACTATAAAAAGTAAATATTTTTCCATCTCCAACCCAATTTCCTTTTCTGTAGAGTCAATAATTAGGAATAGACACTTGTGCATCTTTTCAGAAACATTTGAATTTATATATCAGTATTTATATGAAGGTTATATTTATGTATTATTTTGCATCTTATTTTGTTCATTTAATAGTATATTACAGACAATTTTTCTTCATCAGCATTTTTTAATCTCCCGCATTCTTTCAATAGCTTCCCAGTATTCCATTGTGTTTATGCTGTTTGCTTAACCAGTCACCTATCGATCAACAATCATATTCATTGTACCCACTCTTTTGTTATTACTGTCCTGACCCAGGACAGGCGGCCCAAAATATCCCACAATGGCATATTGATTATTTCGAAAGAAAGTTACTTGAAAAGCAGCCAGTACAAGAAGGGCATGTTGACCCTCCTTTGTCTCCTTTAACACATGAAATACATCAAATAAATCTCCCCTTGCCCCTAGGGGCTGAAAGAGGCACCCTAATTGCTAGAGTTATGGTATCCAGAAGCCTGTATTTTTTACTAATTCACTACCCTCTTCCTGTTTAGATTCCTCACTAACACCCAAACTTACATTTTATTTCGTTCTGTCAATTTTCACAAATTTATTGTATCTTTGCCTAAAAAGTCCAAAAAGGCGACTGGTTTGATCATTTCTCTGTGTACTCTTCATGATTTCCTACATAGACATGTTAATTATTTTCTCCTGTTGATTTGGTGTTGTGTCAATTTTATGATTAGTCCAGCCATAAAAATTCAAGATGGGTAGAGGGGTCAGAATTCTTCCCCTCCCCAAGATTACAAAGCTACTGCTAATTAGGTATTTTTAGAAATACATGAAAATGTCTGTATAATAAATTTTTAAAAATGGAATTTCTCTTCCTTTAAAAATAAATACATTTATAATTTAGAAAATTCCAAAATTCCCTCAAAAAACCTCAGTTTACATTTCCATTAAAAGTATATAAGAAGTTTTTTTAAATTTTAATTGGAATTTGCATTCAACACTTTTTATGTTAGTTTTAGGTGTACAGCACAGCAGACAGACACTCAGAAAGGTTGCCGAAAATGCGGTGGTAATGATTAAAAAGAAGTGTATGAGCACAATTATTTGTGTATACAACACAGTAGCAATATTTTTGATCCTGGAAAACCCGATGTGAAAATCACCTCCTAGATTTATTTATTCATTTATTTAATTGAATTTATTGGGTGATAGTGGTTAACAAAATTATACAGGTTCCAGGTATGTAATTCCACAGCACACCATCTGTACACAAGCACTGTACTGTGTATTTGCCACCCCAAGCCACGCCCCCTTCCATCACTGTTCATCCCCTTTCCTCCCCTGCCTCCCCTTACCCCCGGGCCCCCTGGTGATCACCATACCGTTGTCCGTGTCTGTAAGGTTTCTTTTTTCTTTTATTAATCTCTTTACCTTCTTCACCATGAGTGAGGTTGCGCCTCTTTCATGTGCTTATAAGACACCTATAGAACTCTCATGAACGATTTTCTGCACATTTTAAAACTAGACTTATTACTGTCCGAAGGAATTATCACATGTTAATGAGGGGAAGCTTAAAAGTCCTATGTCACACCTATTGCAAATATAGTTCTTAGTCTGACTTTGTTTACAGGATTTAGTCAACATTTATTTTTTTTAGTTTTATGTAATTGCTATTTTATATTTGAAACTAATGGTTTTTAAGTATTTTGTCTTGTTTGGAAAGGAAATCTTTCCCATTTCATTATTATATAAACATTCTCCCACTTCCTTCTTGTATTTTTATAGAATTGTCTTAGAGGGTGCAAGGTGAGAAATTGGTTTAATTTTAACATTTGAATTGTTGGCAATTATAGAATTCATTTTAAGAATAAGAATAAATTCAACATCCAGATTTTTGCCCTCAATGACAACAGACTGAAGTTCCAGCTGTACAAGATTCTAAATCACCGCGTGCGGTTTTTCTCTGTTCTGGACCTGGGGCAATGTCCATGGGTCTCGCTGTTCTGTGCGCCACTGCAGGAAGCACTGTGTTGACACAGTCCTGTGGGTGGCAGATGTAGTGCATCCCTGTGACTTTTTATTGTCCATTTAAAAATTCTATTTCATTTTTGTTTCTTTAATGGATTTTAGAACTAGCTTTATTAGTTCTAAAAATATTTCAAAATTAATAAGTTTTGTTAATGTGAGTCTACTAAATTTATAAATTAATTGAGGGAAAATTTACATCTTTATAATACTGAGTTTTCTATTCAAACAAAAGTTACAGCCTTTTGTTTATTCAAGTGGAGTTTTTTTTTTTTAAGTGTATGAATATCCTGCTTATTTCTTGTTAAGCTTATGACTAGATATTTATCTTTTTTTGTGACATTATACATGCGATGTTTTCTTTATATTGTCTCACCTGGTGGCTGGGCTCTGGAAAGCCATTGGTTTTTATGTTAAAGAAGTAAGTAGTCAAATTAATAATTTCTCTAATTTTTTCTAACTGAATTTTAGATGATTCACTTGGGCTGTCCAGAAAAACAGTAAAACCATCTATAGATAATTATAATTTGTCTTCTTCATTTTTAATTTTTGTGCCTCTGACTTTTTTACCTCTTCAGATACTGTTGGTTGGTGCTTCATGAAAAATTTGATATGAAAGCGGTGATAGTAGGTGTTTGCCTCTTAACATGTTGCTAAATTATATTTACCAGTATTTTATATTAGACTTTCATATCGATACTATATAAACCAAAGGGAGGAAGGGGGATGGCTGGGGTGGGAGGAGTGGTGGGGGGGAAATGGAGACAACTGTACTTGAACAGCAATAAACAACATGTGAAAAAAATTAAATTGCCTTTTGGGTACTTTAAAAAAAAGAAAAAAATAATTTGGGGGAAAATATTTGTTTTATTAAATTTGTAAAACTTTGAAGGAGTTATAGTTCCTTATAATAGGTCTAGGCCATAAGACCTTAATAGAACACAGATAGAAATCATTTGTGTAGTACAAGTAGACTTTTATTTGCTAATTTTTTAGAATTAGATTGTATAGCTTTTGAGGAAGAGGATCAATGCCATTTCTTATTTTTATGAATAAGTATAAGCATACTTGTGTTACTTAACTTCTTGACTCACTGCTGTGTTTTCATTGTTGCTCAGATTTAAGTTAGTCATGCAATTGAACCACAATTTGTAAGGATAATAGTTGGACATATTGAACCTTGTGAATAATTTACTTAAAAAATTAGAGTGGATTGAATGCTTTTCCCTTAATATCCATAGGATGTATGAGTTAAAATTAATATTTTCCCCCAAATT
>VMDR010020452.1:0-17548 GCA_007922815.1 Macrotus californicus
TGCTTTTGGCTAGGACCTCTGTATCATGCTGTAGAATGGCAAAGATAATAAGTATGTTTTCTGAATTCTGTTAATAAAGGGTCTATATCTAACTTCTTAAGTATAATGTTTGTAGTAGGTCTTTTTTGATGAAAAGCTTTTAAGAACTTAAATTAATCTTTATTTTCCAGAGAGGTCTCTTTTGAAAAATCACAAATAAGTGTTATACTTTTTGAAATCTTATTTTCTATGTGTAATGAGATCATTGTGTGATTTTTATGTTTAGTCTAATAATGTGGTAAGTTAACATAATAGATTTGCTGATGTTAAACCATCTTTGATTCTGGGATGAACACTACTTGATGTATTTTTTTATGATATTTGATTTAGCTACCTAATATTTTATTTGGGATTTTCCTTCCGTGTTTATAGTAAAATTGTCCTCTTTTTTTGTGTGCTGTCCTTACTTGGTTTTCTTAGCAAGACTATATTAATCTTCAAGAATCAGTGGATCACTGATTCTTTTAAAAAAATTCTGTAACAATTCTCATAAGAAATATAGCATATATTCTTTAAATTTGGATAGAACTTCCCAGTAAACTACCTAAGCTTGGAGACTTTAAGGGGGATAGGGTTAGAAAAGTACCTTTTTCCCCTTCTATTTTTAATTTTTTAAAGGAAACTCCTTACTGTTTTCCATAGAGGCTACACCATTTTACATTCCTACCAGTAGTATGGAAGGGTTTTAATTTCCAATTTCTCCACATTTTGCCAACACTTTATCTATATCTGTCTATCTATCTATCTATCTACCTACCTACCTACCTACCTACCTACCTGTTTTGGTAATAGCCATTCTAAATGGTGTGATACTATTTTGGCTATTTGGGGTGATTATACACTGATGTTACTGACTCTAATCATATTTCTCCTTTATTCTTCCTTCTGTTTTCGCTGTCTCTCATAGTACCTTAAATCTAGTGGATGCATAATACATGTTATTGTGAGAATTTAAAAAAAACTATAAAGACTTTTTATGTATAAAATATGGAATGCTCTTATAGACAGCTATGTATGTTTCGCTTAGGTACTATAGAGTAGAAAATTGGACTGACTTACTGTAGAAACCTTAGAGAACAATACTGCCTATTTTTCCATATTCTTCCCCTAGTTCACACTTGTTCTCTAGGAATTATGTCTTAAAAAGATATGAACATGTCTTTACCTGTGTAGACAATTTTTAAAAATGCAGTGTGGGTGCATTTCAGTTTTAAGTGTCTTTTCAAACAATAGAAAACAAAAGATGAGGCAAACAGAAGACACAGAATCAGACTGGAGAGAGGATATCAACAATAATAGGGTTATTATTTCTTCTTGTGGTTTGTCCTGAGTTCATATTATTGAATTGGAAAAACGAGATCCTGGAAAACCCTTTTTCAGTCTGGTAGATTACTGGAAATCTCTTTTGTGTTTGTGCTTTTCTGGTGAGAAAGTTAAAGGTGGGGAATGGAATGTGTGGGAAGAGGCCTACAATGGAAACACTTATTCTGTCATGAACAGCAGGGCCTCTTGGAGTTGTCAAGTGCTTTTTGTTTTATGTTTTAAAAACTGATCTCTCTGTTACAGAATTTGGCAAGAAAAGCTGCTTTTTAAAACTAAACAGAAATGAACTGAGAGACATAGTGTGAGTCTCTTCTTGATTTTTTTTTTTACTGCAGAACTCTATCTCCAAGAAGGTACTGACTTCTGGTGGACAGTCAGGAGAGGGCAGGGGGAATAGGGAAGTCTGAGACATTACAAAGATGGACGCTGAACACTTAGAAATAAGTGGCCGCCAAATTCTAGGCTTTGTGTTGGCAAGTGCTGACAGACACTAGTACCCAGGCAGTCCTTCTAATTCACCCTCCCTCCTCCAAGGGTGACAGAGCTGTAGGTTACCACACAACTCCTTGATCCCATGAACTATTGTGTACTAGCAAAGAGATACCATTATTTAGAGGGAAGAAATAAGATTCCAAATGAAAACTTTATGTTTCACTTGAATGCTAAATGAGGTATGAGTTCATCCAGAATCAGCTCATAAAATAAATTTTGATTTCACTTTCACCTTTGTCCTTTTATGTTAATTGATGCAATTTTGCATTAACATCTTGGTTAACTTTAGCCGCTCATGGCTGAAACAAAACTTATTTTCTAGGCAGATCTAAGAAGTACAACTCTTATTTGGGGTTCTTTTACTTTAGAAAAATTGCAGAATGATGAAAAAAGGATAGTGAGATATTTTGAGGTTATAGTATACTTTATAGTGAAGGAATACGGGTTTTAAAATTTATATAACTTTATTCATACCTTTTTACATACTGTGTCTGTTGTGTTAAGCAGATGAATTAGTTAAAAAAATTTTCCTGTGTATTTCTGAATTATGTGCTATTTATCTATAGTGGAAATTGCTGTGCCAGTTTGGTTAAATTGGAAACTATTTCTCTTGATTAAATTTACTAAAAGAGCCATATGAATGAAATTTATTTATTTATTTATTTATTTATTTATATTTTATTGATTATGCTATTACAGTTGTTCTGATTTTCTTCCCTCTCTGTCCCCCTCTGCCCAGCACCTCCCACACCCTCAGGCAATCCCCACACCATTGTTCATGTCCATGGGTCATGCGTATAATTTCTTGTGAACCAAGACCAGCCATTGATATGGAAAACCCACTGTTAACAGCTGTAAGTTGGGTGGGGTGAAGCCTCAGGGGATCTCTAGGGTGGGGCAAACAGTGTCAGCCATGTTGATGGAGACTCAGATTAGGCACCCACCTGCCAGTTCTGTGGCTCTGTAGGGGGAGGTTCCAGAAAAGGAACAATGGCCTCTGCCTGCCTTTCTGTCTTGGAGAAAACTGTCCCTCAGCTCTTGCCTTGATGCCAGACACTTCAGTTCCTCATGTATGCCACTGGTGCCTTTCAAGCTGCTACCCTTATGCTGGAGCTCAGAGGGAGTGAGTCTGAGTAAGTCTGTGTGGGGGTTCTTTAAGAGGAACTGCTTGGGACTCCAGAAGTTTCTTCTGGTTTTTGCAGCCAGAAGTTGGGGAGACTTGTCTTTCGGGCACTTGAACCCTGGGTTGGGGCTGGGACTCTTCGCTCCCAAGATATCCCTTTCAAATTTTTATTCACTACATGTGGATGTAGGACCAGCCAGTGCCATGTCTCTGCCCCTTCTACCAGTCTGGATGGATGTGGTTTCTTTAATTCTGTAGTTGTCAGACTTCCAGTCAACCCAAATTCTGATGGTTCTGAGTGATGGTTGTTTTATAATTGTAATTTTAATGTTGTTGTGCCAGGAGGTGAGCTGTGTTTACCTGTGTTGCCATCTTGACCAGAAGTCTATATGAATGAAATTTAGAAGGCTGAAGTAAAGCAGAAACCATTTTCTCTTAACGTCTTTTTACTGTCAGATGGAGTGACTGGTGGCACAAGGTGTCTGGTGGGTTCTAGCTTGTCCTTGCCATCTCATGGTCCTCCTGAATGCTAGAACTATTGACTATCACTAGCTATGGTTTGTTACTGGATACTTGGCCCAGGACCCATTGAGGCAGCAGCTACATGGACGTAACTGTTTCTCCATGTCTTTCTCCTCAAGGTCTCCCTTTAATGGCAGGATGTGCTCATCTAGCAAGCTTGACTAGTCAATGATGTCTTCTCTAATCCTTCAACCAGCTCTTCCCATCTGTACCTTCCCCAGTGACACGACTGTGTAAAGTCTAATTCCCATGACCCCTATCACCTATCACTTACTGTGGCTCTGCTCTCAGACTGGTGTATCAGCTAATTCACCTGGGGAGTTGTGTCCATACTGTGTCCACGTACGTGTTGCACCAGCAGCTCTGATTTTTTTTTACCGTCACTAAATTATACTTTTTACCTTGATTAGAAAAGAATACGTTTTTAGAAGTATTAAAAAGTAAAATTTTATGTGATGTTTGTTGCCAAAGTTGCCTGAGTTTGTAATACAGCTTTCTTCTTGGGTGTTTCACAAAATATTGCCGAAAGAACTAGGAGGGAAATTTTGCTTTTAAGTGGTTCTGGCAGGGTTTTGTTTTGTTGGTCTGCTGCCTAGAATATTGAAAAGTCAGATATAATGACATGAAAGTTATTAACTACTAATATTAAAGCTGGCATGTTTAGGAGCCTCCTTTCTTGTAGAGAATAATGAGATCTGAAATAGTTCTTTGGGATACAACCCTTCTAACTATGTGCCCTTCAGCATGTGCTTAAATATTATGGACTTTTAACAAATAAAATTTAATCATTTCCCTACATGTGATTTCAAAGTTTGTCATTATTTCATGGACATTATTGTTTGTGGGCATTAATATCCTGAGGAGGAGTTTGATTATTTCAGATCATAAGCTGGAGGTGTAGTTGAGCATTATCTGCTCAGTTAAAAGAGATATTTTTATATGCTTTTGTATAAGCTTATTTTTTTCTAAATCTTTTTAAGACTAATGGAAATCAGTTTTTTCCCTGAGAATATTTTGGACAAGGAGTGGTTGTTAGTGAAATTTATGTGCAATGCTGACTGCCAAGATGGCCATACTCTTTGTAAAGCTCCTAGGAGGTCGTCTGATACATAAAACAGAGGTTCTAGCTCCCTGCTACATACTTCTTTGAGCCCTGGAAGTTTTGTCCATGGAGGAGGATTAAAAATACAATTTTTGCTGAGGTTTTGAGAAGGAGGTATGTAGACATAGTAGAAAATTAACGGAAGTTGGCTATTATGAATAATTCTATTGTTCTTTGGTTCAATGAGTTCCATCCCTGATAAAATTTTCACATGTTCATACTTGTTAATTATATAAACTTTTTTCTTTAAGGTTTATAATTTTGAGATAGATTTGGAAGTGCCCTAGAAATTTTTCTGTGCAATTAAAAAAACCCTTCAATTGTATTGTTGTTATTCAGTGTAGATAGGGTATATAAGTTGTTAAACCAGAAAGGTATTGCTCCTATTACAACTGTGGTCAAATCATTTGGTTGTTTAAAAAATATTGCTATATATAAAGCAGTAATGGGCATTAGTGCCTAGAGGTCATCATAGCGAACACAGCTCTTTATACTGCAATGCTGGATGAACTGACACCTTGAGCAGGTGCCTGCCCGAGTCCCTGTCCTGGTGGTACTTCCTCTGCTGGGTCCGCCTGCCTGGCATGCCGACATTGTAACCTTCCTGTCTTTCTTCCTCAGGCCTGTTCTCCCGTGATGGAAGGGGCCAGAAATAATGACGTCGGGGATTCAAAATGCCCTCTGTTTATACCTAGCTCAGTGACCTTGCAGAACAATGGTCACAGCTTTAATATCTCTGGGCATATATATATATGCCTGTAAGTAAAGGATTTGGACCATATGATCTAAAATTCTTCCTAGCTCTGATTTTATGATTCAGAAACAGGCAAAGGGTTGGGTAAGGCAATGATTATCTGAGAGAAAAAGACTGAGTAGAGATTGAAAAGACATCCAGTGTTCATTTGTTTGGTTATATGAACATGAATAGACATGAGCTATCAACGCAGCCACACAGACTGAACTGGTGGAATGATTTCACCGAGGTATATACAAGGCATTATAGTGGTAACACATTTGCCAGATGAATCACTACAAGGACATTTTAAATTGTGTTAGAGAGGAAACACTTGCTTTGAAAGAGATTTCAGACTTAAATTAGTGGAGTTGGTGTAGGGGGACCAGAGGGCTCATTTCAATGGCAAAAATACTGGTCTTTGTATTCAAAGCTCCCGTAAATTGATCTTTTAGCTTATAGCATGGGCGTCAAACTCATTTTCACCGGGGGCCACATCAGCTTTGCAGTTGCCTTCAAAGGGCTGAATGTAATTTTAGGACTGTATAAATGTCACTACTTCTTAACAAGGGACAAGGAGCTTGGCGCTACCGCAGGGTAGAAACAAGGTGCCGGGCTGGATAACACAAGGTGGAGGGCCGGATTCATCCTGCGGGCCTTGTGTTTACCACCTGTGGCTTATAGAATTAAAAAACATTAGCCATATTGCATCTCTATTCAATCATATACTTCTTACTTTAAAATTTACACATAGCAGTTAAGTATTAGGATATATTATTAACTGAACAAGAGAGACAAATCCCTATTACTTGCTTTTGAGCTACTTAGCCTTTGCTTTGATGGCAGCTTTCCTTTGGGTGTTTGTTGTGTCTAAGCTTTCACTATGAGTGGGCATTTGCTGCGTGAGCTGGGAGTGTGTGTAGACTTGGCATTGACTGGGGAGGAGTACACCTGTTTTTCTTTCTCTTAAGACTACTAGGTCATTGGTAACTGAATTAAAATGTCCTCTTTGGCCTCATCCTAGGATACACTTCATTAAATTCATGTGGGATTTTTGATTCATGCAAAGGAAAAGGGAAACCAGTTCACTGAGTGCCCACTCTATGGAAGGCAGAGTAAGTGGTAGGTGTTACTCCCGTTTTGTAATCAAGAAGTCAAAGAACTTGCACAGGGTTAATATCTATTTACTGTCAAAAGCAAAATAAAAATTACGGCCTGATTACAATATCCGTTCTGTTTCCTGAAACGGATTCTTACAAGAATGGCATGCTTTAGCCTTATACATTTTAATGACATCTGCCTGTAAAAAGTAAAATTGCTTATATAAATGTCTTTTTAATAAGGTTTGGTAACCCTAGAGACTGTTTACTTAGCTGGTTAGCTTAGACTATATTCAGTATCAGCGGTGCTTTTTTATTAGCTTATTATCTGTCTTTTCATTGTGTGGTTTTCATCTTTTTTTCACTTTGTGGTTTAGTCCTCCTGTTAAGTATGTTTTTGATATACATGCTTTGGTGGACAAAGTATATTTGAAATTATAGAAATAACTAGGATGACTAACTCCATTATTTTTTGATGGCTATAGTTCAGTGAGGAGGTTCAGGAAACATCTTATTAAGTTATGTGTTTAATGACATTAAATTCCTTTTTTGAAACGCATGCTTTTCTTAGCCATGACAGTCTTTAAGGTAATAAACAACCTGCAAGGAAAAATTTTGTATCTTCCATTATTAAAAATAACTACATTCTAAGATGATTTGGACAGACATTTTTTTTTTGTTTCCTTTCCTTTAAAGTAATCTGAAGTTACCCTGTAAATTAAAAAAAAAAGAAAGAAAAAGAGTAAGTGTCCAAAGCCTCCTCAGGCTGATAAAGATAGGTTACCTCATTTTGTGCAGCCTGTGCGTTCCCTAGCACAGACTATCAAGTGGAGTTAGGAGTATTAGGAGTCCCAGACTCCTCCTCTTCCATTAGAAGTTGGCCAGTCTGCTTACTGCGTGGCTGGTTCTTGTGGGTTGTGGAAGGCGTAAATACCCTTTGTTTTCCACCATACAACAAACCATCATGTTGTATCTTGTCCTTGTGCTATAGAAAGCAGTATAATATGATGGAAAAGAAGCTGGCTGTGCATCATGTTGCATTTTAAATAAATCCTGCGTTTTATGCTTCTGGCTTTGTTGATTCAGACGAAGGAACTTACTGAGTTCTGTTTCATTTATCAAAAGAATATTGCTGTCATCCTGTTTTCTTCTCCAAGAGGATGTTGTCACTATAAAATTGTGTACTTATAATGTCATCTGGAAATAACATATTATTTTCAGTAAGACAGTCTTGTAAGAAAGGAACTTAAGTTTTTCTTATAATCAATAAATCATAAATAGCATTTTTTTTCTGGTGTAGCAGCTTACTTCTTGATTCTGTATTTCTGGAAGATAAACCAGTGATGTCACATAAAGTGGTGTCTAGGTTTGGTAGCACCCTGTTCAGTTTGCAGCTAGGTAAAGTTGGTCCTGACTGAGGCAGCAACAACAAAAACAAATCTAGGAACACAGAGTCCCTAGCTTTGTTATTTTTTATAGCTTGCAGCCATCAGTACTAGATTAGAACTAGAAGAAGAATATACTTATTGATGCTGTTGTTAGCGAACTGCAGCCAAGTAGGACAGGGAGACTATTATAGTCATAATGAGCCATAGGACTTTGAAATTACACTGTGTGAGTTTGCTTCTTGATTCTCCCAGTTATTAACTGTGACTGCAAGTAGATTGTTCAACCTGTCAGTCTCAGTTTTCTTAACAGGTGAATGAGGCTAAAAGCAGTATTTATCTCACAGGGTCTGTGGAAAGTTTGGATGAGCTAACCCACTTAAAATTCAAAGTACAGTGACTGGTACTAGAAGTGTTCGTTAGCTGTTATTATGTATGAATACTCTGAAAACTGCATGGCATAAAAGAACAGTCATTTGTTCTTACTCACTTGTCTCTGGTTGGCTGGATGGTGGTCAGTCTAGGCTGGGCTTGACTGGGTGGCTGTAGTTGTGGCTGTTTTCTTTCACATGTAGCTCCTTTCTGAGGGCTATGCTCAGGTTTGCTCTGCGTGTGTGTGTGTTTTCGGGAGCCCAGGCTGAAGTGGCAGCAGCTAACTTAGGGAAGTTCTTCCAGCAATGGCAGAAATTATGAGAGAACAAGTGGAACGATAGGACTTTTATAAGAAATAGACATGAAACTAGCACAGTGCCACTTGCATTCACTTTCCATTGGACCAGCCGTGTGACCAGTCCCAACATCAGTGCAGTATGCAGGTACTCTTCACGCATATGAGACTGTGGCAAGGGTGTATGTATATCATTTACAAGGAAATGGAAAAAAAATGATGACCAATATTTTAGTATTCTTCAGTGCTCAATAAATATTAGATATTGCTTCTGTTACTCTTCTTCTTTTCATTATTCTTAACCTCTTTCCTTTTTTCCCCTCAGGCCATAAACTTTCTGGCATGGGCAAAGTAGGTGCTGAACATGCACCACTCTTGTGGTTTTAGCAGCATCCTAAGCCTGCCTAGCCACAAGCCCCTTGTCTTCTACACTGGCTTAATTTCACCCTTTAGATCATGGCTTAACATTAAATTGTTATGAAGCCTTTCTGTCTCTGCTTTCTGCGACTTCCTTTGTCATTCTTTTATTTCATTTAGAGTACTTATTTTCCTTTGTAGTTTTCTATTTATTTTGTTTATTTGTTTATTTCCTTTATCCTCCTGCAGTATGCACTCCAGGGAGGCAGGACTTTGTCTTAATCTCTGTGTGAGCCTAGTGCTGTGCTGAGGGTCTGGCATAGAATAGCCGCTCAGTAAAAACATTTCCCATTCCTTACAAGAATGAACAATTTGGATGAGATGATGGATGTAGGTTTATACGTTTAGTTGAAATTGGTTATCTTCTCTAGTGTTTCTCACGTTGGAGTGGTAGTTTACTACAAGCTTTACGTTAGAGCACTTACATGTACAATAAAGGACTTTACTTGAGAAATAGTGATTTTTTTTAGGAAGTGAACTTAGCATTGATTAAACTAACCTTTATATCTTAAAGATGCAAAGGATTAAAGAAATCATTTGAATTCTGGAGGAAATAACCTGAATAAATACTCCAGCTCCAGGAACAGATTGCATATTCTTTTAGAGAGTGAATTTCCTATATAGCAGGTCCTTGAGTAATGTCATTTCATTCAACATGATTTTGTCAAAATGTTGATGAGGAAGAAAAGTTGATTTTGGGGCAGGGTCACTTTCTGTGTGGAGTTTTCACGTTGCTGCACATCCATGTGAGTTTTCTCTGGGTACTTTGTTTTTCCCCTGCATTCCAAACATGTGCATGTGAGGTCAACTGGCAGGTCTACATGCGCCCAGTCTGAGTGAGTATGGCTGTGTGTGGCCCTGTGACGGAAGGTTTGGTCCCTGCCTCTCCTCCTCAGCAGCTGGGCTGAGCTCTGGCCCCCTGCAGCCCTGAACTGGAATAAGTAGGCTAAAAAATAGTTATCTTACTTGGTTTTATTAATTCTTCTTAACTGCATGCATAGCTCATATTTATTTCAATGTTTAATATTAGAAGTGTTTTTGGCCTTTATTTAGTTTGATGATGTTCTTATGACTAAAATAGGCTATAGGAACTTAAGTCGTGTTTATATCAATTAGGCTATGGTAAAATTGGTTTCATTATACACTGTTTTGCTTAAAGTCAGTTTACAAGAACCTACTGATGACATTAGCGAGGATAAAAAGGGGTAATTTTAAATAGTTTAGAAACTTTATAGGGCTGCAAGTGACGTTACAGCAGCGTTCCCAAACTGGAGGCTTGAGGATGCAGTCAGTAGTCTGCAGATAGGTCTGTCTTACATATATTTTTAATGGGATTTTTTCCACATTAAAATATCCACATTATTTCCTTATTAAACAATAAAAGATTAAGAAATACTGGGTTCTCTGTAATCTCCTTTGTGCTATACTGCCATTTGTACAGATTGTATTTTGTACATGGTATATACTCTTCAATACTCATTTGTAATTATTGCTCTTTGCAATTTTTAAAAATCAGGAGAGAAAAAACGTTAAAAATACACTTATACTGCCTTTTGTACTTACCTAGGTAGGTAGTTATTTATATAGTTCTCTTTATTTATTTATGTAGATTTAAGTTGCTATTTAGTGTCCTTTCATGTTTAGCCTCAAAGACTCCCTTAGGTATCTCTTGTAGGCCATGCTGGTTAACAAAACAGTCCCTCAGTTTTTGCTTACCTGGGAATGCCTTAATTTCCACATCATTTTTGAAGGGTTATTTTGTTGGATATAAAATTCTTGGTGGGCAGTCTTTTTCGTTTAGCCCTTTGAATGTGTTCTCCCACTGCATTCTGTCCTCTGGGTTCTGTTGAGAAGTTAGCTTTAATCTTATTAGAGAAGCTTGCACATGATAAGTTACTTCTCTCTTACTGCTTTCAAAATTCTCCTTGTGTCTTTGGTTTTTGACAGTTTGACTGCCATGCATCTTGGACCTCTTTGTTTATCTTACTTGCAGCTCATGGAGCTTCTTGAATATATAGAGCTACATTTTCCCATCAAATTTAGGAAGTTTTTAGCCATTACTTCCCTTCTTTAAAGTTCTTTCTTCTCCTTTCTCTTCTTCTGGGTAGGTCTGACATCATGGATGTTTTGGTATGCTTGATAATGCCCTATAGCCTCTGAGGCTCTGTTTGTTTGTTTGTTTGTGTTGCTCAGATAGGGTAATCTCAACTGACCTGTTTTCAATATGCCAGTTCTATCTTCTGGCTGCTCAAGCATACTGTTGTGCCTATCTAGTACAGTTTTTATTTTTGTTATTAAGGTTTTCAACTCCAGAATTTCTATCTGGTTCTTTATAATTTCTACTTCTTTATTACTATCCTTTAATTGATGAGTCAACTTTCTCATAGAAATGTATATTTCTCTAAAATGTACATTTATGCCTGATTTGACATTTTGATTGCCATTAACTATATAGGATTTGCCTAATCTGCTAATTCAGCATATTTTCTACCATTAGACTACTAGATCATTTTTTTTTAAATTTTATTTATTTTATTTTTAGACAGAAGGGAAGGGAGGGAGAAAGAGAGGGAAAGAAACATCAATGTGCGGTTGCCTCTCATGCGCCCCCTACTGGGGACCTGTCCCATAACTCAGACAAGTACTCTGGACTGAAAACCGAACCCGCCACCCTTTGATTCCCAGGCTGACACTCAAACACTGAGCCACACCAACCAGGGCAATGATTTTAAAACTATATTTTTGGTCAATAAAAGATTTGAAATGATAGTTTGACTCAGGTCTAAATCAGATTGTTACAATTTTAATTGCACTGAACTCAAGTTAAATTATTTGCAAACTATACACGTGTCAATTATAAAACAATCAAGCTTATCTTGTGAAATCATTGTTTCTTCTCTCAGTCCCTCCTAGTTGGTGAATACATCTCTGATGTTCCAGCCACCTCCTCATGTCACATTTGCTTGTATGGTGTCCTCAGCCTTATTCATCCTGTCAGTGCTTAGAGTGTTGCCTGGCAAATTTTCCCTAAATATTTGCTTAGTAAAGAGATAGATGTTCCCCAACTTTTGTGATCGTTTGTATTCATGTTCCTCCCCCAAATTTTGGGCACATATCTACAATTTTCTATGACCCCTTTTACTAGATGTTCTAGAGGTAGCTTAAATCTAAGTGGTACCATTAACCTAACCAATAGACCTGCTCTTCTTTCTACATCTTCCAATCTGGGTAATGCCATCATGAATCCTGTTGCTGCTGAAAGAACTTCTGGTTCTGGGCCCTTCCTTATCTGTATTTCCTGGATTTATTTCAGATTCCCATGATCTTTTGAGGCCATTGCTCTGTGAATGAATTTCAAGCTGCTTTTTTTCTGGGGTTGGGTAGTGCTATATGTAGGGTTTCAGTTTTTACCTTAGTATTGTACATTGGGACAAGATTATGTCTACTCAGTGTGTTTCTGGGCAGTATCTTAATTTCTTTTAATTTTTTATTGCTAACTTTTCATCAGTTTACTTTATCAAAGAAGGTACATAAGAGAGAAGAGTAAAATATTCCAATGAGACTCTCAGTTTTTAATTGTCCTTGACAATATTCGATTGTGAAAGTCAGTAGAAATGGCTAAAAACAGGGTTTTAGAATTACTGGTGAAATTTGTTCTCCCCTGTTACTTCCCCCCCTAGTTATCTGAATGTAGAAAAAGAAATACCATCTTCTAGATAATGTTTGGTATGACTAGATATGGATGGTGTTTGCCTCTAAAGTTTATACTGGATTTTGGTTGGGTAGGGATGGCAAAAATGTGGAAAACCGACAGCTTCTCCCCCACCTCCTACCTGAGAGGTGTTTGAAAGTCTTTCATGAATATAACTCTGTGTAACTTATCTAAAAATTTATACCCAAAGAAATCTTGTCCTTAGCCACATCATTTGTACATTGTTTCCTGAACAGTGAGGGCTGAATCTATATTATCAGTCTCTTATAGATTTAGGCCGTGATTATGTATTTACTCATACAAAGATCTTATATATTGCAAGGACAAAGCGTCTTGGATAGCTGTCTCTCCTGCCATTCTAAGATACATTGCATAATTCAAACAATGTAAATGTATGCAAAATGCTTCAAGTTTGATTTTCCGATGATAAATTGAATGCAGGTGTTCATTGTTTACCTAATTGTAAGCTAGCCTATTTTGTTTCTACTTGAAACATTCTGAGCATGGATATATAACTGCAGAGTGAGAAACGTGTGCATGCATGCCTTTGATTTAATGTTTCTCTAATGTATATATTGTTCTTTGTTGGGCAAACTTCCCAGGCTGCCTTGCAGAAATAATACTGTGAATGATGTTAAAGCTGGAAGGGTGGATATGTAATTGGATTATTTGTAGCCATGACCATAGCATAATTACCATAAAACAATGGTCCCTAACTTTATTGTGTGCATTGTTAAAGCTCTGAAACTTGTGGAATATCTTCCCAGAAAAATAACCGCATTATACAAAAAATACTTTTTTCAGAGGTTTTAGAGTCCCTATGAGTCCTGTTCATTTACCTCATGTTAACAACTGTGATACATCCTCATACACTGCTTATGGGAATATACATTGAAGCCACCTTTATGGAAGAGAACTTGGAATTATTTCTCTAATTAGTACACACATACTTCTGTTTCTGGGTAAAGATAACCAACTGAACATGTATCTAATTTTGCCCACTACTCAAATCTTATTAAGGCTGCTAGAAAGGGATTTTAAAAAAATGACATGGACCCATAAGACTAAGGAGAATAAGAAAGAGGACAATGGCAAACAAATAGCTGGGAAGCAGGTAAATGAAATCTGAGAAGGCTGAATGATGAAAAGGTTGTAGGGAAAGCTAGAAATTAAAATTGCTTTCAGTAGAACTCCCCAGAAGTTCAATACCTTGCAGGACCAGGTACCTCTAGAACTGAGTGAAAGGGCATGAAATAAGGTGGGATTGCTGAAAACTATTTAGAAGCAGCCTGATCTTTCAATCACCTTCTATACTTTAAGACCCCGCCCATCTACCTACAGAGGCAGGAGGGTGGGAAGTGCTCCCTCTGTGTGGGTAGAGTACCGAATGTGATCAAGGGAAGGAGTGCCTTGCCCAACCATTGACTAACAGACCATGGGCTTTCTGCCTGCTGAATGGGGAAGCCCATGGCCTCACCACCACTCTGCAACCAGTATCATGGTGGCTTGGCTTTCCCTCCTGGCTAAAAATTGTAAGAGTATTGTTTGGAGAATCTGTTCAGTTTGAGAAGAAAGACCTAAAAATCCTAATCTCAGAGGTTCCCCAGTAAACATGTGAACCCCATCACCCTACAGTAAAGCTTGCTCTGCAGAAAGTCCACCACCATACTCATTGCTTCATAGCTTTTGAATCTCTTACTCTTAAATATAAGCTGATGAGTATTACCATGCCAACTGACGAATGCACTTACTAGAAGATAGAGACCAAAGCAAATAGAAAATAGTAATATGGAAGAAGCAGTGAATATGCAGGAAAAGGAAACTTTAAAAAAGTGTCATTGCAGAGGTAAAAGTTATTTGGAATGTGAAACATCAAAATGCTAGAAAATAAACATTTAGGGAAACGGAGGATCTGGGGTTAAAAATAAATCTGAGAAACCCTTCCCCAAAGAACAAAAAATATATAGGAAAGAAAGGAAAATCAGAAGTCCAGTCAAAGAGAGCCAATCCTCTATAACAAAAGATTTTAAAAAAATAGAGGGAAGGAAATATCAACAAAATAGTAATAAAGTTTTTAAAAACTTAACTCATGATCCCTTAACTCATGAGCCCTTTTCAGAAAGCTCCTAGAGGATTTTTTTCTACAAAAATTAGGGAGTCAAATCAAGAAAGATTATATTGGGTACAGGGGATAGGAGATCCATGACAGGGAAGAGATGAAGATTATTACTGGGATGATGACTTGGGAGTTTTTAGGATAATATTTTGTGGCTGGCAGAGGATAACTACTAGTCCATGTTGAAAAGGTCAGAAATCTCCAAAGGTGATTCTTCAGGCATACAAAATCGTCAAAATGCCTTATGTGTCTGAACATCTTGAGAGTAGATCTAGGCAAATAGTTACCTGTTTGCTGTTGAGTGAGTCATGTATATATAGAAAACTAAACACTTAAAACAAAAGGCAAGCTCTAATTCTAGGGAAACAAAGACTTGTGTAGGAAAGGAATTATCATATATGATTTGGCAGTGAGTAGTGTTTACATAGACAATGATGCAAATGGTTCATATTGATTGAAGGAAAACCCTGCTGTAGAAGGGATGGGGAATGGGAAACGTCAGTGTGTGCTGAGGTGAGGCTGTGAAGAAAGAAGACGAACCCTTCCATGGATGATGCCCAGCTCTGAAAATCAAGAGGCAGTACTGCAAGCACGTTACTGAGAGATGTGGTGTGATAGGCAAAGTGTTTGATCCAGTTCCTCATCTCTTGTCACAGCGCTCTACTTTTTTTTTTTTAAATATATTTTATTGATTATACTATTACAGTTGTCCCATCACCTCCCCCCACCCCCCTCCCTGCACACAGCGCTCTACTTTTGCACCCTTGCCATGGCCTCCTGGCAAGTGAAGTGTATTTTCCTGCTCCTCGATTCTCAGTTTGGCCTCCTACTCACTTTGGTATTTTAATAGAAGTGATATAGGCAGAGGCTTAAACATGCCCATGCTGTTGAGTGTGCCCTCTTGTGCTTCTACAATTGCCCTAAGGAAGGCGTAGGCTAGGTAGTAGCTGCCTCTCTGTTTGGCCTGCAAAGTGCCATCCACAGATCAGAGCTGCAACAGCCAACCCACAGCCCTGCAGCTTGGAAGCAGAGTCACTTCAGCCATCCCACAGCTGTGCGGGCAAGAAAAGTTTACTGCTACCTGCCACTGAGATTGAACGTGTATTTATTTAGAAGGAAACGTGACCGCCTCTGAGAAGTCGAAGTTGGGTAAAGGGAATAGGGCAACTTTGTGATAACTAATCTTGTATGGATATTTGCTTCTTCAAACCACAAATTATAATTGGTAAAATATGAACTAAAAATCATGAAATAAGGAAACAGATTGTAGGATTGATTTGTAGTTGGAATTTATAAAGGAGATCTAGTAGATGGACAAGACATCAGGCAGATGGGGTGTTTGTAATAAAGTTTTTCATGTCTTTGACCATAGTCTCCTGGTTGATAAGGGCAGTCTAAGAAAACGGAGCGTTTTTAACCAAGAGGAAATGGAGGGTTTACAGGACTGGACGCCTTAATGAGATAGCATGTCCACTTTATTGCAAGGGGAGAGTAAAAGAAATGGTGCATGAAACCTCCGGTTGGAGACTGAGTTATAGAAGTTAAGAATTTTAGAGGAGCCACTAATAGAGATGAAACAAGTTTCCATGTTTGACTACAGAAGTTAGTTGTTTAAGTGCACATAAAGGTCAAGGATGTTGCTAGAGTATTTGAAACTCTACATGCAGACCTTGAATTCAGCCAGTATAATGTCAATAGTTGGGCAATGTAATCAGAGATGGACATTTTAAGAAGAAATAAAAAATAACTGCTAGAAATGAAAAACACTAACAGAAATGAAGATTATTTGGATTTATTAGTAGACTGGAAACAGCTGAGAAAAGAATCTGTGAGCCTGAGGATGTCTCAGTAGACACTTCCAAAGCGAAAAGGCAAAGAGAAAAAAGCCTGGGTTAAAAAAGAAAGACAGAAGAAAATACCCAAGAACTCTGAGTCAACTACAAAAAATATAACATATGAGGAGAAGAAAAAGAGAAAGGAGGAGAACGTTTGAAGCAGCAAAGACAGAATTTTCCCAGATTAATGTCAGACACCAAAATCTGCAGATCCAGAAAGCTCAGTGAACAGCAAGCAGGATAAATGCCAGATAAAGTATACCTAGGCATATGATATTTAAACTGCAGGGAATTGAAGAGACATGATCTTGAGAAAAGCCAAAGGAAAAACACTTTACCTATAGAGGGGCAAAGATAAGATTTAATCCCACTTCTAAGAAGCCATGACAACAAGGAGAGAGAGTGGAGTGAAATATTCAGTGTTGAGACAGAAAGAGAAATAAATACCCACTTAGAATTTTCTACTCATTCAAATTAATATCCCAAAATAAAAAGGCTGTATAAAAGGCTTTCTCAAATAATCATTGAGGGAATTTGTTGCCAATACATCTGCCTCCCAAAAGTGTTAAAGGTAGTTCTTCAGAGAGAAGGAAAATGATGCAGATCAGAAACTTGGATGCACATAAACAAAGAACGAACACTGGAACAGAAGTGAATGCAAGAGGAAAAGCTTCAGTTTTCTTATTTTTAAAGATATGACAGGGAACAGTTTGTTCAAAAATAATAAGAACACCACAGTAGTTAACGGGTGCTTATGTGTGTATATATGTATATATACATATGTTTGCTTATCTATAAGTAAAATGAGGGACAGCAATGACAGAAGGGAGGGAGGAATTAGGAATATTTTGGGATAAGGCAGTTTTGCAACCTCTGAAGTAGTATGGTGCTATTTGAAAGTAGACTTTGATCGATGGTATATATGTATTGCCAACTCTAGGACAACTACTAATAAAAGTAAAAAAAAATACGTGTATTTGAT
>VMDR010020453.1:0-17566 GCA_007922815.1 Macrotus californicus
CATTGTGTCATTATCTGATTTTGGTATTGGGTTATGAAGTCCTTATAAACTGTTTAGAGAGTATTTCATTTTTATTCTATTCTTAGGAAGAGTTTTTATGAGATTTGGATGATCACTTCCTTACAGTTTTGTTAGCAAGTTGTATTTAGTATGGGACTATTTTAAAAGATTGTTTTCATTTTTGTAATTGTTCTGAGACTTCTCAGTTTTAAAAAATTTACTCTTGGGTAAATTTTGTTATTTTCCTAGGAAATGATGTGTTTATCAAAGTTTTCAAATTGTTGTTGATAAAGTTATTTTTATCTCAACCTGTATTTTATCTAGTCTGCTCTCTTTTTCATCCATGTCTATACTTGTTTGTGAATAATTTGTCACTAATATTTAAGTTACAAAAGTTTTCAAATATGTGTGTGTGTGTATATACATATATATATATATACACACACACACACACGTATATAACTTCAAGTGGGTTGGAGATTATTCTTATGCTGGGATAGCATCCTTATCTTGCCCTTGGCAGGTGGGGCTGTTTCTTAGAAGGGAGTGAGCTTGGAGTGATCATCAGTGCAGGCGCCCGAGATAATCTGCTGGCATCTTTCATAGGCTCCTTGGGATATTATTAAAGATAGAAATGTAATGATGTTCAGAAAACAAGCAGAAAACGCAATGCCTCATTCACCCCTCCCCTTAAGCATTGGCCCAGATCTACCATCTCAGTTTTGCCTCCTAAGGCACAAGCTTCTGAGTGAGAGAGAAAGATGTGGTGTTTCAGCTAGACTTGCACATAATCCACAGCTTTTCTGTGCACAGCTATTAAGAACTTGTGATATTGCCCTGACCAGTATGGCCCAGTTCGTTGGGTGTCATCTCACCAATTGGAAGGTCACTGGCTCAATTCATGGTCGGGGCACATGACTTGGTTGTGGGTTCAGACTCTGGTCAGGGCAAGGGTCACAGACGAGAGGCAACCAATTGATGTTTCTTTCTCACATCAATGTTTCTCTCCCTCCCTTCCCCTCTCTTTAAAAATAACATAAATAAAATCTTTTAAGAAAAAGAACCAGTGATATATGAGTGGGGAAAAGGGCATCCCAGTATGACGCTGCTTTGTTGTGGGGAGGGGGAAGAGGTCAGGGTGTGACATGATAAGCATCGCACACACACAGTTATCTCTGGGTGGTGGTTATGGGTATTCCCTTCCCTCTTCATTTCTGTACGCAGCATGCCAATTTTTTTAATGATAGCTGTGTTACTTTTGCAAACAAAAACAGTAAATCAATCAATCAATCAATCAATAATGCTGTTTTCATTTTAAAAGGAAAAAGGTGTGAGGATTATTCATTATTGTAGTTCCTTTTTTTTTTAGATTTGTGAAAACCTGGGCTGTCTGTGGGAGCAGTGGTGTGATAACTGAGAACAACTTGGCTAACGGGTGAAGAAGTCAGCAGTGAGGGCAGCTTGGGTTAGGAGCCCTTAAGCCTCGGGAGTCAGCTCTGAGAATGGATCTGAAATCCATTGTTTGTGAATGGGAGTGTGTCTGTAGTTCTGGTATTTGTCCCTTCTTATTCCCCTTGCGTCTGTTCTAGGCTTTCAGTAGTTCTTCCTGACCGTGCAGGCCTGTCTCACCCTTGCTCATGAGTACTACCAGACAGCATTTATGTTTCCATTAAAGCCAGAGTATCAAAGGGGGTCCAGCTTGCCCTGGGGCTGGAGGAATAATTAATTCAAGAAAATTTCCAGATGAAGGATTTATTCAGAGAAACAAAAGTAGATCTACTTGACAAACTATTCTCCCTCACTTGGAAACTCTCTCTTTGGTGCTGCCTGAAGGTAGGTGTAGAGAAGCAATTTCCTTCACTAGAGGGTCCAGGAATCTGCCTTAAGGGGCTGGATCATCTTATACCTGATACTGCACCTAATTCATGGGCCAAAAGGCTATAAAATCTAAGAACCTATCAGTCTTTGTCTCTGGAAATCCAAATGCAGACCTTTAATGACATACATTTTATGGAAGTCACTGCAAAGAAGGTAGTTATTTTTAACTTGGGGCAGGAAAATGTGGCTGGAAAGGAAACATCTGTCCCAAACTATTGACTCTTGCGCTTTGTATAGAGAGAGGTCTTCTCTGTCTTGAAACCATCAAAAATAAAATAACATGGTTGGTCCAGGCCTGGTTCTGGAAGAAAAAAACAAAGTGTTCCTCACTTTTTGTTTCTCCCACTTCTTATCTTCTGAGTTGGACCTATGGCCTGGGAGAGACCACCTAAGAGGGTGAGGGAATGGCTCAAGGACAGTCAATTCCTATGATTTTTTTAGTTTAGCATCTTTGTCCAAGGTGGCACCACCCTTTAGGGTTTAAATTTTGTAGACTCCCCAGTTAAGGGTCACCAGGGGCCTTGTGCGGGGACAATAGGACCTCTGAGTTCCAGACACTTCCCTTGGCAGTTCTGGTGGCTGGTCCCTGAGCAGTTGTTCTTTCTTCAAGGGAAGCAACAAAGTTCCCTTTTCTCTAAGACATGCTGGCCTCCTGAGTGTCTGACTGGGGAAAGGGGGGCAAGTGTAAGCCTGCAATGTTTCAGAGACATTTTTTTGCCTCAGCAGAAGCATTTCCCATCATTTCTGAGCACAGAGAGCAAGGCTGAATTTACCCTTCAGGGGCTCAGGATGGATTACCCGAAGGAGGAGGCAGGGTTGCAGCAGATAGCATTCAGACTGTGCACTGCACAGATTCAGCAGCAGATTCACACAGATGTTGGGCTTGTCAATGGCTCTCCCTTTGAGTGGCTGGAGGTGCAGAAGGAGGAGCAAGACGACAGAAGACAGTGTGTAGTTGGTTGAGAGTCTCCGATCTTTCTCTTGGAAAACTGACCAGAATAGTTGTGTGTTCCTTCTTACTCTCATCTCTCTCTCCTTCTATCCCTCTCTCTCTCTCTTTCTCTCTTTCTTTCTTTCTGTTTACAGCCAAAGTCTGGGCAGGGAGAGAATTGATTTTTATTTTCCAGATTGAGTAGAAGGTTGCCAGGAGAAATGACAAGGGAAGAGAAGAAGAAAAGAGCCCACACGGACCCACTCCAACCCGTTCCTGGTGCACTCCCAGCAAAGCAGTGTCAGAGCAGCGGGATTTGGAGGGTGTGAAACAAGGCTGCCAAATTGCATGAGTCTCTAAAAAGATCCATATGTCTGGGCTGCACCAAACTTCTGAGCTCAGGGAAACGGCTGATAACATCATCTTCTGGATGGGAGTACAGCTCTTTTCCTTTGGGGAAGATTATATGTCAGCTTGACTAGATGCTGTCAGACTCATCATGACCCATGTTGGGAACTCAGGGTGCAAGTGTTTGGGGTGTGGAGGAAGGGAGAGGAACAGGGAGTGAAGTAAATAAGAAATATGAAGTTTCTAAGCTAGAGTCTGTAAAACATTTAGTAGGGAAGGACTTTGGAAGCTTCAGAATATTAAGTTTTCTTTGAAAATTCTTCCCATGCCAGGAGGGTTTGGGGGGAGGCACTCACTTTGCAGACAGATGCCAGGCCATTGGGCTACTTTATGGGAAGTCTAGACTCCTTATACCCACAACTCATCCTTCAGAGCAAGGAAGAGTCTGTCTTCCCCCTCACTTCTTTAACATCCAAACTGTAGTTTCCTCTGTGCTAGAGGGTAGCAGATGGTACACAGCTGTGAGACACATCTGGTCTTCCAGGGATCAGAAGAAGGCACAAAAGCCAGTAGAAATCCTAATGGCCACCCTGGAGGCATGTCTCCAAAGATTTGGGGTGGTGCCCCTGACACTCTACCCAGATCCCATCTTGGACAGGCTTCATGTTTTCCCTTAGTTTTCTATGCCTCCTCTCCATTCCAACTTCAACTGGATTAGATGGAGATGATTTTGTGAGAGTGGCCAGGCAGCTGCTTCCCAGATGTCTACTTACTCCAGAGATGCTCATATCCAATCTAAGGAGCTTTGGGAGGATTGGTTAGGGACAACGGGGACAGGACCAGAGAGATTCCTCTGAGCATGTACTGACCTAAGAGGGGAAACACAGCAGGCAGCTGGAGACCCCATGCTAGAGCCAGAGGATTAGAACTGGAGAGGGAATGGGAGGGTCTGGAATGTTCTCAGCTCTTTTCTCCAAAAATCTGTGCCCAGGCAAATGACTTTACAACATTTACCAGATAACCAAACACATTGTGTGTGTGTGCACGTGTGTATGTGTGTATGAGCAGGTGTGCATGTACACATGTGTGTACATGCATGCATGTGCACACATGTGTGCCTGCCTGTATTTGTGTTTATGTGTGTTCCATGTATATGTGTGTGTTTGCTTGACAAGTAGAACACAGTCTTCCCCAGGGAGGTCTTGAGTCTACTACTTCTCTACATCTCCATTGCTCCTGCATTTCTCACCTAAAATATCAGTGGCCCCTGTGTCCATCCTTGAGGACATTCTCCTTTTCATTTTTCAAACAGCAGGCAGAGATGACGTGTTCAAAATTAAAACTGGGCCATTTCATTTCCTTGCTGAAAACACTTCAATGACTTCACTTTGCTCTAAAATAAAATCCAAACTCTTCATCACAGCCAATAAGACCTGAAGGGGCTGGACCCCAACTTGCCTCTCAACTTCCTCTCTCCTCTAGACTCACCTCCTTGCCCAGTCTTTCCACCATGCTGGCTGTTTTTGGTTCTGCAAACATGCCCAAGGTCTTTGCCAACCTCAAGTCTTCACCAAGCTGTCCCTTTGCGTGATTCCTCCTCTTCCTTGCTCACTTTCTATAAACTGGCTGCTCATCCTGTGGTCTTCCATAACCACCTGATGGAAAAAAAATCTCCATACCCTCTATTCTGTCTAACAGAACCCCTTGTTAAAAGCTCATTCATAGTGTGAATCATTTTACAATCATATGTCTACTTGTTTGTTACTTATCATCCCCATGTGACTGTGAAAAACACAACAAGAGAAAACTTTGTATTCTGTGCCTTATGATAATTGACACTCTGAATATTCAGTGAATTAATTAATTAATTAAAGTTGTCTTAATTTACTTTTGAGTATTCTCCACTCTATTGGTTCCTTTTTTCACACATCAGTATATTATTGTATACTATTATAGTCATTTAATAAAAACAAGTTTATTTTTATTACAACAAGGTAAGAAGAGCATCAACTCAAAAGAAAGTCCTTTCCACAAAAGCGGAGCTGGTAATCTTATCCTAATTTGTTGTCATATGTAGCCCACGTCCTCTGACAGGCATTTGGAAACCTGAGCCTAATCTTATAGCTTCTAGAACTTTTTTTTAAATCCTCACCTGAGGATATCTATTGACTTGGGAGAGGGAGAGAGAGAGTGGGAGAAAGAGAGAGAGAGAAAGAGAGAGAGAGAGAGACATTGATATGAGAGAGAGATATTGATGGATTGCCTCCAGTACATTCCCCCACTGGTGATTGAACTGGACACCTAGGTATGTGCCCTGACTGAAAATTAAACCAAGATCTTTTTGGTGTACAGAGGATGCTCCAACCAATTAAGCCACTGGCCAGGGCATTCCTACAACTTTTATCCCCATGTGGCAGTGGTTAGAGTTCTGCATCAGACCCTCAACATCCAGGTGGACCTGCACAAATCACTGCTGCTCTCTAGGGCTCACTCTTGGCATCTGTAGAATGATAGTGTTTTAAGAGATGGTTGCTAAAGTGCCCTGAAACTCAAACTGCACCCACAAACTGACCTCTAGGAAAGAGGCTGAGGTATGTTTACTGCTGAAGGGACCAAAAGGGTGGTCTGTGTCTGAGCCCTAAGGGGTAGTCCATGTCTGAGGGTGAGGAGCATGTGGTGGTCATTTCCTCATGTGAGGGGCAGCCAAGGGAGAGAGGGAAAGCAGCCAGAGTGGGTGGCTAATTCCTGTCTCTGACCCTTGGGGTAGTGCCTGTGGCTCCTGCCAGGCTCCCACACCTTGGCTAAGAATAGCTCAGCTCCTTCCTGCTGGTCTGCAGTCCTCCAGAGCCCAGAGGAAAACGAGCTGGACTATCTAACTTCAGGCTGGGCTGTCCCTTCCGGCGATTCTCTCCTCCGCTCTGGCGATCAAAGGGCCGTCAGGGATTGCTGTTCTAGTTTCTGATGCTACCACCTAATAATAGTGCTGTGGTGTGCATTCAGGCCACTGCTGAAGGGCAGTGGGAAGCTGGGGGCCTTGGAACTGAAAACTACTGTTTCTAGGTGCCAAAGGTTGGGAGGATGTGTTTTTTGGGGAAGAGAAGGTTACTGGGGATCCTGCAGATGAACTAAGTCACAGCAGAACATGTCAAACTAAGGCCCTGAGGGAACAGAAGCTCCTGGTTCTGACCAAGTGGACTGAGGTGGTGCCTGGGTAGTGTCAGGGCAACCAGCCCCACAGCTGCCTGAAGCAGTTGGCTTGAAGAACCAATCAACCACAAATGGTCACCAGTCCAGAAAGCAGATTGCTGTGTCAGACAATGGCCACATTCTGGCTCTCAAGGTGACTTTAGGACCATTACTAGGCCCCAGTGACTGAGTGAGCATATAATGTATCATACCAACAGGGATGACAGCAAAAGAGGAAATTGTTAATAACTACGCCAGAGCAGCAAGCATAAATGAAGTGTGTTCCCAGAAAACCAGTGTCTATTTGCTCCAATCACTTGGATGTCCATAGTTCCCTCTTTCTAGATTTCTGCACAAGAAGAGATGAAATGTAATAGATAAAAAAGAAGGAGTTTTTGAAATTGAGGGACCACAGAAATCAAGGGATTATGACCAAGCTCCCCTTCATTTCACAGGTCCTGTTTTTCATAAATCTAGTGGTGGGTAACTTTTGGGTCGGCCAAAAAGTACGTTTACTTTTTTTCTGTAAAATAAAAGACACGTTTTTCATTTTCACCAATAACTTTTATTGAGCTGGATATTTTGAGTATGTTGGTTCTCTCCAGTGTGTTATAATATTGATTGTTCTCAATTAATGTCGTAATTTGATCACTATCAAACTCAACTGGTCTATTGAACCGTCGAGTGGGAAATCTCCAGCATGAAACTTCGCAAACCACTTTTGACACATTCAGTCACAGCACCTTCTCTATACACTGCACAAGTCTTTTTTTGCATTTCAGTTGCATTTTTACCTTTCTTAAAATAATAAAGCATAATATGCTGAAAATGTGTATTTTCTTCCATCTTCAATATTAAAATGGCTACACAAAAATTCACCAATTTTGATAAGTTTTTTTAATGTATGTTAATATGACAGCTGTCACAATGCTATCTTATTTCGAAGGAAGCTAAACGCAACTAAGCACTGCTAGAGCTAGTTTATGGAAAAAAACAAACAAACTTTTTGGCCAACCTAATATAACCTCAAGGAGCTGTGCTCCAGACCTGAGACTGAAAGGAGGCCCTTTCTCAGGAAGTTTCATGGTTTGGCTGGGTGGGGGCTGCCTGGAGGGAGAGATAAGCTGCACTGACAAGCCAAGAGCAGCCTTGTTTGTTGGTTTCCTGCAGCTGAAATCCTGAGCTTGTAGCAAACCTCAGAGAGAACCCCTGCACCTTCCTCTATTCCAAAATAACGTCAGCTCCCAGTGAACCGCCCACAATCTCTACTGCCCACTTGAACAAATAGGTCCATTGTTGACTCATTAATGAGTGTGTCAGGAACAGATCCTATGTTATGTGCCAGCTTCTGTGTTAATTTCTGGAGGACTAAAAACAAACAGGATGATAGTCCCAGCTCTTAAGGAACTCTCAATCTAGCAGAGGAAATAGGGCTAAGAAATGTGCAGAGTGATGCCCGATGCTGCTTCAGTGGAGAAACCTCTACCTCAGAATCACAGACTTGCCCAACATCCCTTTAAACAAAAGACATAGCAAGAGCCTTGTTAATATGATGATGAAATTTACTAAGAGGCATTTTGGGATATTCATTAGGAAAGTAGCTTTTGGAGCCAGTCAGACCTGGGTTCGGATTCTGGTTCTGCTAACTCGCAAACTGTACACACTTCAGCAAGTTTCCTTAGGCAGAGACTAATAGTGCTGACTTCATAATACGGGATATCCAAAACTTTAATGTGTACACAGATTGTCTGGGGATCATGTTGAAATGCAGATTCTGATTCAAGAGGTCTGGGCTGGGGTCCAAAACTCTGCATTTTTCACAGGCTCCCAAGTGGTGTGGATGCTGCTGGTCTGAGGACCACACTTTGAGCAACAAGGGCATAGATCACAGGTGGCAAACACAAGGCCCTCGGGCCGAATCTGGCCCTCCACCTTGTTTTACCTGGCCTGGCACCTTGTTTTCTACCCGGGGGCAGAGCCGAACTCCTTGCCTCTAGTTAAGAAGTAGTAATATTCATACAGTCCTAAAATTACATTTGGCCCTTTGAAGGCAACTGTGGGGTTGATGTGGCCCCCGGAGAAAATGAGTTTGACACCACTGGCGTAGAACATTAAAAGGTCAAACATAAGTGCTGAGCGCAGTGCTGAGAAATGTAAGTCAAGTGCCCAATAAATGCACTGTTACTAGTCCAATGAAATGTTAAAATGTTCACTTATCTTCATTTAAATTTCTCCCCACAAATTACTGATTATCATAACTTAAAAGAAAATTTCATATGTGGGGGAAACAGTCCCTGTTGCATCTCTTAGGTACCACATGAGGCAGGGCAGTCTTTTTCATGGTGATGTGAGATAATCACATGACAATGCAAAAATGGAGAGAAATGGAAGATTTAGAATGTAGGTCTAATACCACCCCCAAATTCTCTTGATGTGAGGGGTGATGGGAACTCCTTTTGAAATGTCACACCTCTCCTGCAGAACCTGAATACTTTGAAGGCTGTTGCTTTTAGATCCAGTACTAACAGTAAAGAGAGAAACAAGCATGAAGACATCAAATATGCTTAAAGATTGTTTCCTTTGGTGGTTTTCAGTTACGACCCCAAGTGCGTTGACACCCCTACCACTGAGAGGCAGACTCCATATCTCCTCCCCTTAAATCTGAGCTAGCTTGTGACTGCCTTGACCAATAGAGTATGGTGGCTGTACCTTTGTGTGACTTCTGAGACTGGATCAGAAAATGCTCTGCAACATTTTCCTTTTTCTCTTGGAGTGTTTGCTCTTCTGACATGCTTCCTCCCTTGGAACACAGCTGTCACATGGAGGGCTCCATGTAGACCCTCTGGCTGACAGACTCCACTAAGTTCAGCCTTTCAGTCATTCTGGATCAGGCACCAGGCATATAAATGAAGGAGCCTCCAGTCATTCCTGTTTCCCAGCTGAGGCCCCATACATGGTAGAGCAGAGACCAGCCCTTCCTGCTGTGCCCCGACCAACATTGTTCACAAATATCATAAAATGCTAGCTGTTTTTATGCCAATTTGTTCTGTGGTGATTTGTTACTCAGCAATAAATAATTCAAACATAAACAACATTTTAAAATTTAGAATAAGAAAATATAGATATGGTATTTAAAAATTAAAGTTTATCTGGAGTCCTAGTTATAGATGTTAAATGTTATTTGCTATAAAGTTAATAACCCATTAGGTTTTAAAAAGTAAACATCAACTCTCCAGCACATTAAATTTAAATTCTGTGATTAACGATTATGTCATTAGAAGAGGAGTAAAAAGTAGGAAAAAAAAGTCAGGCTTTGGAATCAGACAGACATGGATTTTCTAAAAAAAAAATTTATTATTTTTTTTAGAGAGGGGAAAGCAGGGAGAAAAAGAGGGAGAGAAACATCAATGTGTGGTTGCCTCTACACACCCCCTACTGGGGACCTGGCCTGCAGCCCAGGCATGTGCCCTGACTGGGAATTGAACCAGCAACCCTTTGGTTCACAGGCCACCACTCAATCCACTGAACCATACCAGTCAGGGATCGGTTGTGTAATCTATTAAATGGGATAATAATATGTACTGACTAGGGTTGTGGAAGATATTGGATAAAAATAATTATAGCTCATAAATAATAGTTATCATTCCCAAAAAGATCTTTGGAAAAAATATGCCCTGGGAATTACAAGTACATATAAAATAGGAACCTAAGCAACTTGTGGTGGGAGAGATAGAAAGGTTTCTGAACAAGCTGCCCCCTAAGTTAATTCTTCAAATGAGTAAGAATAAGTAAGTTAGATTTTCTCAAACTTCAAAAATTTTCAAAAAAAAAAACAAACCCAAACTGTGGGGACAAATCTAGGGAGAAAAAAACTTCAAAAAAGCAATTTTCTAAAATGTATATGTAAGTTCAAAGAGTCAATAATAGTTAAGACAATCTTGAAGAAAAATGAAGCTAGAGATTTTATATTACTTTATATCAATTGTACAGATACAGTAATTAAGATCTTGTGGTTTTGGAACAAGGAGAGGCAAAGTGATAAATGGAACAGAAGAGAGAGTTCAGAAATACACCCACATGCATTTGGTCACCTGATTTGTAACAAAGGTGACAACTCAGGGATTATGAAGAATACAGAAGAGGAAGAGACAGGTGTGAGGAGAACAGGAAAGAAGGGTATCACAGAATCAAGGGACTAAAGAGCTTCAGGGAGAAGGGAGCGATAGCAGATTTCCATTAAACTGAAAACTTATTTTGAATTTGACTTTCGAGTAATTGTTGTAACTCAAGTGAGCTCTTCTGGCAATGTGGACTTAAACCAGATTGTAGGGGTTTACAGAGCACGTAAAAGTAATGGGTTAGAGGAACTTCCAGCCAAGATGGAGGCATAGGTAGATATGCTTTGCTTCCTCACACAGCCAAAAGAAGGACAACAACCAAGTTAAAAACAAAAAACAATCAGAACTGCCAGAAAATTGAACTATATGGAAGTCTACCAAGGAATTAAAGAAGAAACATTCATCCAGATTGGTAGAAGGGGTGAAGTCGGGCAGCTAGGGTGGAGAGGACACATGGCAAGGCAGCAGCTGTTGGGCTGTGCAGCCCCACATTCACATGCAGATAAACCAGGAGGAATAACTGGGGAGTAAGACAGACCACACAACCCAGGGTTCCAGTCCAGGGAAATAAAGCCAAAACCTCTGGCTATAAACACCTGTAAGGGTTGCAGTGGCCAGAGAAACTCCCAGTCTCACAGGAGAGTCTGTTAGAGGGACCCATAGGATCCTAGAATGTACACAAATCCACCCACCCAGGAATCAGCCCAGAAAGGTGTAATTCGCTAGTGGGTAGTGGGGGAAGTGACTGAAAGTGGGGCAAGAGCCGAGCAAGCAGCATTGTTCCCTCTCTGACCCCTCCCCCACATACAGCACCACAACACAGCGAAGTGGATTGCCCTGTTCTGGCAAATACCTAAGGCTCTGCCTCTTACAATGTAACAGGTGCCCCAAGACAAAGAAATATGGCCCAAATGAAAGAACAGATAAAAACTCCAGAAAAAGAACTAAGCAATGAGATAGCCAACCTATCAGATGCAGAGTTCAAAACACTAGTAATCAGAATGCTCACAGAAATGAATGAGTAGGGTCTCAAAATAAAGGATGAAGTGAAGCCTATATAAAGTGAAATAAAAATATTAAGGGAATTAACAGTGAAGGAAAGGAAACCAGGACTCAAATCAATGATTTAGAACAGAAAAAAAGAAATAAACAGTTAACCAAATAGAAAGATGAAACAAGAATTCAAAAAAATGAGGAGAGGCTTCGGAACCTCTGAGATAACTTTAAACATTGGAACATCTGAATCATAGGGGTGCCAGAAGGAGAAGAGGAAGAGCAAAAAATTGATAACTTATTTGAAAAAATAATGAAGGAAAACTTCCCCAATCTGGTGAAGGAAATAGATATGCAAGTCCAGGAAGCTCAGATGGTCCCAAAGAAGTTGGATCCACAGAGGAACACGCCAAGACACATCATAATTACATTACCCAAGATTAAAGATAAGGAGAGAATTTAAAAGCAGCAAGAGAAAAGGAGATAGTAACCTACGAAGGAGTTCCAATAAGACCATAGGCTGATTTCTCAGAGGAATCCTTGCAGGCAAGAAGGGGCTGGAAAGAAGTATTCCAAGTAATGAAAGGCAAGGACCTACATCCAAGATTACTCTGTCCAGCTAAGCTATCATTTAGAATGGAAGGCAGATAAAGTACTTCCCAGATAAGGTCAAGTTAAAAGAGTTCACCATCACCAAGCCCTTATTATATAAAATGTGAGAGGGACTTATCTAAAGAAAGATGATCAAAGCTATGAACAGCAAGTACCTATCAATAATAATCTTAAATGTAAATGGATTAAATGCCCCAATCAAAAGACACAGAATAGCCGAATGGGTAAGAAAACATGACCCACACATATGCTGCCTACAAGAGACCCACATAAGAGCAAAAGACATACACAGACTGAAAGTGAAGGGATGGAAACAAATATTCCAAGGAAATGGACAGGAAAAGAAAATGGTGTAGCAATACTCATATCGGACAAAATAGACTTCAAAAGAAGAGCCATAAAAAGAGACCCAGAAGGTCACTTCATAATACTCAAGGGAACAATCCACCAAGAAGAAATAAACATTGTAAACATATATGCACCCAACATAGGAGCACCCAAACATATAAAGAAAACCTTGGAGGACTTCAAGAAAGATATTAACAGCAACACAATTATAGTAGGGGATTTTAACACCCCACTGTCAAAAATGGACAGATCTTCCAAACAAAATATCAGTAAAGACATTGTGGCATTGAACAAAGCCCTAGATGAAATGGACTTAACTGATACACATAGAGCCTTTCATCCCAAAGAAGCAAAAGACATGTTCTTTTGAAATGCTCATGGAACATTTTGAAAGATAGACCACATGATAGGACACAAAACAAGCCTCAACAAATTCAAGAAAATTGAAATCATATCAAGCATTTTCTGTGACCACAAGGGACTGAAACTAGAAACCAACCTCAAGGAAAAACCCCCGAAACGCTCAAACTCATGGAGATTGGATAGCATGCTATTAAACAATGAATGGGTCAAGAATGAGATTAGGGAAGAAATCAAGGTGTTTCTGGAAACAAATGAAAAGGAACACACAACAATCCAAAACTTATGGGACACAGCAAAGGCAGTCCTGAGAGGGATGTTCATAGCGATACAGGCCTACCTAAAAAAGATAGAAAAATTTCAAATAAACAACCTAACCCAACGCCTACAAGAACTAGAAGAACAACAACAAAGACAGCACAGAGCAAGTAGAAGGAAGGAAATAGTCAAGATCAGAGCAGAATTAAATGACATAGAGACTAAAAGTACAATTGTAAGGATCAATAAATCTAGGAGCTGGTTCTTTGAAAAGATAAATAAAATCGACAAGCCTTTAAGCAGGCTCATCAAGAAAAAGAGAGAGAGGACACAAATAAACACAATCAGAAATGAAAGAGGAGAGATTATAACTGGTACCACAGAAATACAAAGGATTGTAAGAAATTACTACGAAGAACTATATGCCAAGAAATTTGAAAACCTAAGTGAAATGGACAAATTTCTAGAAAAATATAATCTTACAAAACTGAATAAGAAGCAGAAAGCCTGAACAGACCGATAACAGCTGATCAAATTGAAGGAGTAATCAAAGGGCTTCCAACACATAAAAGCCCTGGAACAGACAGCTTCATAGGAGAATTTTACAAAGCGTTTAAGGGAGAGTTAACCCCCATCCTTCACAGATTATTCCAAAAAATTCAGGAAAGTGGAAGACTCCCAAACATTTTTTATGAACCCAGCATCATCCTAATCCCAAAACCAGATAAACACATAACAAAGAAAGAAAACTTTAGGCCAATATCACTGATGAACTTAGATGCTAAAATCCTTAACAAAATATTGGCAAACCGCATCCAGCAATACATTAAAAAGATCATACACCGTGATCAAGTGGGATTGATCCCAGGGATGCAAAGATGGTACAATATTTGCAAATCAATAAACGTAACACACCACATAAACAAAACAAAAGACAAAACTCACATGATCATATCAATAGATGCAGAAAAAGCATTTGATAAGGTACAGTACCCATTTATGATAAAAAACACTTAGCAAAATGGCAATAGAGGGAACATTCCTCAACATTATAAAGGCCATATATGAGAGACCTACAACCAACATCATACTCAATGGGCAAAAACTTAGAAATTTCCCACTCAGATCAGGAACAAGACAAGAGTGCTTTCACCACTCCTATTCAACATAGTATTGGAAATCCTAGCCACAGCAATCAGACAAGAAAAAGAAATGAAAGGCATCCAAATTGGAAAGGAGGACGTAAAACTGTAAATATTTGCAGATGACATGATAGTGTACATAGAAAATCTCAAAACACTACTCCACCTAATAAACGAATTTGGCAAAACAGTGGGATACAAAGTCAATATTCAGAAATAAAAGGCATTTTTGTACACCAACAATGAAATATAAGAAACAGAAATCAGGAAAAAAATCCCATTTGATATAGCAACAAGGAAAATAAAGTACTTAAGTATAAACCTAACCATGGAGATAAAAGACCTGTACTCAGAAAACTATACAACACTGAATAAAGAAATTAAGGAAGACACAAGCAAATGGAAGCATGTACCATGCTCATAGATAGGAAGAATTAACATCATCAAAATGGCCATACTACCCAAAGCGATTTATACATTCAATGTAATCCCTATTAAAGTACCAATGACATATTTCACAGATATAGAACAAACATTTCAGAAATTTATATGGAACCATAAACAACCCCAAATAGCTGCAGCAATTTAAAGAAAGAAGAACAAAGCAGGAGGGATCACAATACCTGACATCAAACTGTATTACAAGGCTACTGTAATGAAAACAGCCTGGTACTGGTATAAGAACAGACAATGGAACAGAACAGAGAGCTCAGAAATAAACCCAAGTCTCTATGGTCAATTAATATTTGACAAAGTGGGAAGAAGTATAAAACGGAGTAAAAATAGCCTCTTCAACAAATGGTGTTGGGAGATCTGGACAGCTACATGCAAAAAAATGAAACTCAATCACCAACTTACACCATACACAAAAATAAATTCAAGGTGGATAAAAGACTTAAATATAAGTTGTGACACCATAAAAGTTCTAGAGGAAAACATTGGCAGGAAAATCTCAGATATTCCACACAACAACATCTTCACTGATGTGTCTCCTTAAGCAAGGGATATAAAGGAAAGAATAAACAAATGGGACCTCATCAAATTCAAAAGCTTCTGCATGGCTAAAGAAAACAGCATTAAAATGAACAGAGAACCAACTCTATGGGAAAACACATTTGCCAATGATACCTTGGACAAGGATTTGATCTCCAAAATATATAAAGAACTCATACGACTCCACTCCAGGAAGACAAAAAATCCAATTCAGAAATGGGCAAAAGATGTGAACAGACACTTCTCCAAGGAAGATATACAGAGGGCCCAGAGACATATGAAAAGATGCTCAGCATCACTAGTGATCAGAGAGATGCAAATTAAAACCACCATGAGATACCACCTGACACCTGTCAGAATGGCCATCATAAACAAACCAACAGACAAGTGTTGGAGAGGATGTGGAGAAAAGGGAACCCTAGTGCACTGTTGGTGGGATTGTAGACTGGTGCAGCCACTGTGGAAAACAGTATGGAATTTCCTCAGAAAACTTAAAATGAAACTGCCTTTTGACCCAGCAATTCCACTGCTGGGAATATACCTTAAGAGCTCTGAAACACCAATCCAGAAGAACCTGTGCACCCCAATGTTCATAGCAGCACAATTTACAATAGCCAAATGCTTGAAGCAACCTAAGTGCCCATCAATGAGTGGATAAAAATCTATGGTACATTTGCACAATGGAATTCTACACAGCAGAGAGAAAGAAGGAGATCCTACCCTTTGCAACAGCATGGATGGAACTAGAGAGCATTATGCTAAGTGAAATAAGCCAGGTGGTCAAGGACAAATACCATATGATCTCGCCTTTAACCAGAGCATAATCAACAAAAGAAAAAAGCAAACAAAATATAACCAGAGACATCGAAATTAAGAACAATCTAACAATAGTCAGAGGGGAGGGGGGAGGGCACAGTGAGGGGAAGGGTTTCCAGAAACCACTATAAAGGACACATGGACGTAACCAAGGGAAGGGTGGGAGCAAGGGAGAAAGGTGGGATTGGTTGGGGTTGAGGGGGGAGTGGTGGGGGGAAAATGCAAACAACTGTAATTGAACAACAATAAAGTAATAAAATCTTTTTTAAAAAAGTGAAATAAAAAAAACTATGAACAGTAAAATGACAATAAACACAACTATCAATAACTGAACCTAAAAAAATACCAAACTAAGCAAACCACTAAAACAGGAACAGATTCACATAAGTGGAGATCACATGGAGGATTATGAGCAGGAAGGGGGTAGGGGAGAATGGGAGAAAAGGTACAGGGAATTGGAAGCATAAACAGTAGGTACAAAATAGATGGGGGAGGTTAAGAATACTATTGGAAATGGAAAAACCTGGAAATTATATATACAACCCATGGACATGAACTAAGGAGGGGGAATGCTGGGTGGAGGGAGATAAAAGGGAGAAAAAATGGGACAACTGTAATAGGATAATCAATAAAATATTCTTTAAAAGAAATAAATGATGGGTTAGAGATAGGAAGTATTAGACTGCTCCTCCAGAAACTCTGGGTGGGAGGGAAGGCAAAGAATTCACAGCAGGTATTCCCTATTTATTTATTAAGAATAGTAGATTACTTAAGTATGTCTAAAAGCTGAGGACACAGTGAATGTTGCCAGGAAAAAGTAGAACATACATGCCATGAAGATATATTATAGTGCTAGTCCAGAGGAAATTCACTGGATTCCAGGGAAGAAAGAAAAATTGTGTCAAGAATAACATGAGGTGAAATTGTATTTTATGAATTTTTAAATGTCTCCAGAAAACTATTAACGTTTCAGTTAAAATAGTCTCACTTATTAGACAACCTCAGTTGTATCTTAAAGGCTTTTTATCTGCTTAAAAATATATTTTGAAATATTTCAGGTAAAAAAGAAGGCTATAAAGAATGATGTAAGGGGCTTGTGAGTCACTCACCCTAAGAAATAGAACACTATCAGTACAATTGAACACCTTTCTGGACCCCATTTCCGATCATAGCTCCTCCTCTCCCCACTTCCTCTGAAGGAAATTACCATCCTGAGTTTGGTGTTTATTCATCCTGAATACTTCTTTGTACTTATAATGCATTTGTATTGAACTCTAAGTGATAGATACTGTTTTATACGTTTGCATATATTTTTTTAAAGATTTTTTCACTTACAGTTGGCATTCAATATTATTTTGTATTAGTTTAAGTATACAACCTAAACAATTACGTAATTTACAAAGTGATTCCCCAATAGTTCTAGTACCCACCTGGCACTATACATAGTTATTACAATATTATTAACTATATTCCCTGTGCTGTATTTTACATTCCCATGGCAATACTACAGATTGTAACTACCAATTTGTACTTCTTAATCCCTTCACCTTTTTCACGCAGTCCCACAAGCCCTGCATCTGGCA
>VMDR010020454.1:0-17546 GCA_007922815.1 Macrotus californicus
TCCAATGTTATTTTTAAAAAAGGCAAGAGAAAAGATTTGCAAGATGTTGTTACTGCCAGTAACTTTGTTAAAAAAATCAGCTCTTAGAATGTACTTAGTCTTTTACAGTTCAAATATTTTCTTTAGAAAATAACAAAATCATGTGAAACTTTGTTATTTGATTTAGTTTCAAACACAAAAGGTGTTTTCCCTCTGCTGAAAATGAGTTGAATAACCAGTGACCACTTTCTCTATTAATATTTACCTTTTAAAATGCTTTTGACTGAGTGCTACATGGAGATTGAAATAAACATAATTTCAATAATTCACACATCAGACGCTCTACCACCTTCAGCAGGGGACAAAAAATCAAGATCCGATTGTTGATCCATCACTATTAAAGGTTACCTACAGAGTTTGCTTTGTTTGCTTTTCTCCTAGAAACCTTTGCCCCTAATAGTCTTTAAAACCAGCATGCATGTGATATGTTAACAACAAAATGTTTTTTAATTGTTCAATTATAGTTGTCCCCATTTTTCTCCCATTGCTCTGCCCTGCCCTACTCACCCCCCACTTTCCATATTCAACCCTCTCCCCATTGTCTTTGTTCATAGGTCTTTTATGCATGTTCCTTGACTCGAACCTTCCCCTTCTTTCCCCGTTATCCCCCTCTCCCCACCCCCTCTGGTCACTGTCAGTTTGTTCTTTATTTCCATGTCTCTGGTTCTATTTGTCTCGCGTGTTTGTTTTGTTGATTAGGTTCCACTTATAGGTGAGATCATATGGTATTTATCTTTTACCTCCTGGCTTATTTCACTTAGCATAATGCTCTCCAGTTCCACCCATGCTGTTGCAAAGGACAGGAGTTGCTTCTTTCCTTCTGTTGAGTGGTGTTGCATTGTGTAAATGTATCACAGTTTTTTGATCCACTCATTTACTGATGGGCACTTAGGCTGTTTCTAGCACTTGGCTACTGTAAATAGCGCTGCTGTAAACATTGGGGTGCATAGGTTCTTTTGGATTGGTGTTTCAGGGCTCTTAGGGTATAATCCCAGCAGTGGAATTGCTGGGTCAAAAGGCAGTTCCACCTTTTGTTTACTGAGGAAATTCCACACTGTTTTCCACAGTGGCTGCACCAGTCTGCATTCCCACCAATAATGCACTAGGGTTCCCTTTCTCTACAACCTCGCCAGCACTTGTTGTTTGTTGATTTGTTTATGATGGCCACTCTGACAAGTGTGAAGTAGTATCTCATTATGGCTTTAATTTGCATCTCTCTGATGGCTAGAGATGCTGAGCAGCCTTTCATTTGTCTCTGGACCCTCTGTATGTCATCCTTGGAGAAGTGTCTGTTCAGGTCCTTTGCCCATTTTTTAATTGGCTTGTTTGTGTTCCTGGAGTGGAGTTGTGTGCATTTTTTACATATTTTCGAGATCAAATCTTTGTCTGAAGTATCACTGCCAAATATATTTTCACATACGATTGGGTTCCCTTTTGATTTTGCTGATGTTTTCTTTAGCCATGCAGAAGCTTTTTAACTTAACAATAAAATATTTTTTTTTAACCACAGTAATGGTACAACAACGCATAATAGCTGTTGGTTGAATGAGTGAATATGAGATGATTTGAAATAAAATAAGAAAAATGAGATCGTTACTTTTGATAGTTTTTTACTACCAGTTTGTTTTTTGAGATGGAAATCCCTTCCTTTATCATTATCCTGGGTTAATTTTCCTACTCCTACTTTGGAGTCTTAGTTCTCCTCTGTTCCTACAGTGTCTCTTTTTTCAGGCACTGATTTTCTACCCTTATTCCAGAGTTTTATTTCACCAGGCTCGTCTGATTAAATGCAAATAAATATTTATAGCATGAAAGCCATGGATTTGGATATTTTTATTAGAGTTGAAACTACTGAAAAGTGTAAAAACAATCCAAACATTTATTCATGCAATGATATCCCTTATACCTATTAAACTTATGAACCTGACTTAGGAGAAGTACCTGCATCTCTAGGTTTGTTTAATGACACAGCTATCGTTTCTGCTGAGGTCCCTGCCATGGGACCATTGATTAGTTCTTGTTTTCTTGACACTTAGGGCACTTTCAATCCCTTTGTTACTTTCTTCCATAGTTTACTTCCTGTTCTATGCTGTTATGGGCGAGAAGAGGGGGATATTTTTCTTTCAGAATCTGGAGAAGAGCGAGAGGGAGTCTCTACAGAAGAGTTGACATTACTAGAGAAGCAGCTCACAATTCAGTTTAAATATGGAATTTACAATTTTTAAAAAATGATGTTTGCTGTGTTGAGAATAAGATTAAGTATTAGAATTGCAACGTAATAGAGGTGCGACACCCCAATTAGTAGCCTAGTATTCCAGGTCAGAAGATGGTGGTTTGGCCCAGGTGAGCAGTAACCTCTAAGTGAAACAATATAGTATATACCTTAAAGGAAAAGTTACAATAACTTGTTAATGAATTAAATGGAAAAAGTAATGGAAAGTGAGAAACTAGGGATGACTCAGGTTTTGGGGTTTGAGCAACCAGATGGGTAACGCTGCTGCATTTCACATGTGTGAGAACAGGGGTAGGGGACAGAAAATGTCACCGCTCACCTTGTATTGATTACAGAAATTTACATATTTAATCAATTTTTATTGATATTCCTATAGTGTATGCTTAGAAACACCGGTGATGTAACACTAATGACGTGGTGAGGTAACCTGTTCCTAATTTCAAACTGTTTTTAGGCTAATCTGTTTTAGGCTTCTAGGTATTGTCTGTTTCTAGTTCTTAACTCAGTCCTTTGGAAGACACTGAAGTTTGATAATGAGTCCAGACACACTAGACACATTGTTTCTTTTTATAAAAATTAAAAAAAATTATTTATTGATTTGAGAGAGAGAGAGAGAGATGTAATTTCACTTATTTATCCATTCATTTGTTGATTCTTGTATGTGCCCTGACTGGGGATTGAACCCACAACCTTGGCATATTGGGAGGATGCTGTGACCAACTGAGCAACCCAGCCAGGGCAGAGACACATTGATTCCAATTTGATTTGAAACTTAAATCGCCATTTCTACATTTACTAAATGTTTTTAACTTGGTGGATGTCAGCCAGCTCTTATCCTTTAACTGTAATTTATATAAGGTGAATATAGATAATATTTTATAATTGTTAATTTTGATATTAATGAATAAAATAAAAGCAGTATCAGAGTGGCTCACAAGATAATATGTCTATACGAACTGAAAAACTTTTATCCAGGTTACGAAACACATTTATTCGACCAATAGGTGTCACTCTTGGCTCACAAAACGGAAACGAGGAATTGTGTACTAGTAAATTCCATTTCAGGGATTTCTGTTTTAAAAATGTAGAATAGCATAGATTTTATGTCAAGAAAAAAGGCAATTAATGAACTTTAAAGGTGGATCACAATACAAGCTCCTGAACACGATGATGACTATAACAACAACTGGAGACAAGATTAATCACTCTTTCCAGATTTTTCATATATTTTTAAGGAGATACTATCCCCTTAAGGAGCGAGCAAGAAATAAATAAAAAGAAAAAATAAAAAACTATGTAAGTGGCATTTATTGAAGTAATTTCTTTGGTTACTTTTTCTTCATTCTTGGCTTGTTTTTACTTTATTTTTGTTTATTGATGGTAGTGGAGTAAAATATATATAATACATTACAATCATCTTGACTAGATTTTTTTCAGCTAAGCTACCATGGCCTGGAATTCCTGAATTAGACAATTAGGGGCCCAGTTGACTACTATCTGTAAATTGACTCTTCTCTCACTGAAGCCAGTTGTACTCATGTACTAAATCAAGATTTAGAGAAGTTCTTAGATTATCTCTCTGTGAGCAGCTCAAATATGCTCAGCATCAGGGGCTCTTCACTCTTTCCCAGGATGAAATTGTACCTATGATAATAAACTGAGTCACAGATGTGATTTTGAATAATCTTTCTTAGTGAATTATTCTGAGATATTTAGTATCTGGATTACTAATGCTTTGTATATATGCTGCCATGCCTCTACTTTTCTTTGCCTATTAGCTTTGTAAAGTTACATAAAGACTTAAGAGGGTGACACAAGGTTCAATTCCAAAAGCTCGTGAATAAGCTAAATCTTATTGCTCCAGGAAAAGCTAAAGTGATTCCAAACAGAAGCTATGTTTGGGAAGTACACTCATGCACAGGGGTGATGATTTCATGCAGAAAAATGCTGCTGCTATCCAAATGCAGAAAGAATTACCTGCAGATTGTCAAACTAGGTTTTTACAAAAGGGAAAGAGTACTGAATTTCTGGATTGGTAAAACATGAGGCTGGCTCACCCTTTCTGGAGCATTAGAGGGTTGGTCTGTGTGGACCTGCTAATTGACCAGGGTGAATGTGCAAAATGAGTAAAGAATTCATCTTCATCACATCAACTCTGCTCACAGGCTCCCTTTTGTATGACGCAGTAAGAAGTGCCCAGGAGAAGCAGAAGAAATGGGAATTAATGTGCACACATCAAACTCTCCTTGCAAATTTCTCTGCCTCTTATTTTTGCACTTAAGTTGCAGTAAAACTAAGGGACAAAATTACTTCTCAGTCTGTAAAAGTCACCAGCAGAACACTGAAGTACATTGAAACGTGGTGCCAGATAACACAGAACTCCATCCTACTCTTGATTACTTACATATGCAGAAACGACGCCTGTTCTACTAAGAAAATTAGAAAACATTCAAATGGAAAATAAAAACAGAACATAGTCAAATCAAGCAAACTATGAATAAAGAACTTTTTGTCCCTGACCCGGTGGGTATTTGTAAAACAGGCAGTCATCCCTTGAACCAGGGGTTGGTTCCAGGACCCCCATGCTGCTCAAATCCTTAGCTGCTCAAGTCCCTTATATAAAATGGCATAGTATTTGTATACAACCTACTCATATTTGCCTGCATACTTTAAGTCACTTCTAGATTACTGATAATACCTAATACAATGTGAATACTATGTAAATAGTTTTTATACTGTATTGTTCGGGAGCAATGATAAGAAAAATAGTGTGTAGATGTTCAGGACAGACACCGCTATCATAGGCCTAACCGACTAGTATATACGTGAAGGTCTGTTCAAAAGAAGTCCAGCCATTGTTAATATAATGAGAAGTGTTTGTGCAACATCGATGTAACCTGGCAGCCAAGGAGAGTGGACTGGAATGCGCATGCCTGAACAATGATGACTTCACTGTACTAATCAGTGGGGGCGGTAGATGCTGTTGAGTGAGCAGGTGTACTGTGTGGCTGTCGCATTCAAAATGACTAAGCGAGTAGAGCAATGAATCTGCATCAAATTTTGTGTTAAGCATGAACATTCTTTCCTGGAAACTTTCAGGTGATTCAAAAGGCTTTCAGGGACAATGCAATGAGTGCAGCACAAATAGAAGTGTGGAATCTGTTGAAAGTGATCTATGTTCTGGAAGGCCTGCAACAAGCGGAACACCTGAGAATGTTCAAAGTGTACGGGCAGCAATCAAAGATCGGCAACTCATGATGTGAGAACTAGAAGCTGACCTGAGGATTCCAAAAACTACTCTGTCTGAGATTTTGACACAGGGTCTTGGCATGAAACGTATCCTGGCAAAATTTGTTCTGTGGCTTGTGCTACCAGAGCAGAAGGAATATCATGCTGCAGTTGCTAATGATTTGATTCAAACTGCTGCCATGAACCGGACTTCCTCAAGAAGGTCATACCTGGAGATGAATGCTGGGTCTATGGCTATGATCTGGAAATGAAGGCCTAGTCATGTTAATGAAAGTCGCCTGGTTCTCCACATCTGAAAAAGTTGCAGCAAAACCACAGCAAGATCAAGGCCACGTTAACTGTGTTTTTTGATTGTGATGGTGTTGTGCATCATGAGTACGTCCCCAAAGGCCCGACAGTTAATAAGGAATACTACCTCAATGTTCTTCGTCAGTTGAGAGATGCAATACGACAATAACATCAACTGGTGACTGGCAGCTTCATCACAACAATGTGCCCACTCAGGCATCATGTGTCATGCAGAGTTTTTTGGTGAAACATCAAATCACTCAGATGACTCAGCTCCTCTACAGCCCAGATTTGGCACCCTGTGACTTCTAGCTTTTTTCAAAACTAAAATCATCTTTGAGAGGGAAGCGATTTCAGACTGTTAATGAGATTCAGGAAAATATGATGGAGCAGCTGATGGCAATTCCAACAAAGGATTTTGCAGAGTGTTTTGAATAATGGAATGGGTGCTGGGTGAACTGTGTGAGGTCCCAAGGTGCCTACTTTGAAGGGGACATCACTGTCCTATGTACAATGTTTCTCGTATCTACTTGAATAAATGTCTCTTTTTCATAGTGCATGGATGGATACTTTCCAGACATACCTTGTATACATCAGCAGCAAGATTATTTATGTATATTTAATATTTTCAATCTGCAGTTGATTGAATCCGTGGATTTGTATAGATAACCAACTCTATTTTTAAATTGAACAGTGGAATTCTAGGGGCACAACTAGCCCTGGAATCAGCTAGCTGGCAGCTATGTAAAGTCAACAGTTACAGTGAGATGAAATTTAGAAACTAAATAATAAATTACAGGGTGATATTTAGAAGTACAAGTCTCCATTTCAGTTTTCTTCATATTTATTTTTACTTTTTCTAAATTGCAAACACTTTAGATTTTTTTTTATTTTCTGGAAAATCACAAAGAAAATTGAAAAAAATGTGAAAAGGAAGACCGGTGGAAATTTTAGTCATCTTAAGTCAAGAAAATTAATTTAATTCTAATGCAATTATAAATCATGCTGTGCCTATGTGAATATGATGTGTACTATCCAGGTATCACCTATGAAGAAAGGTGAAAAGGAAACTAATTTCAAACTGGTTAAAATATTTTATTATTAGCATTACTAGGTTTCATACAATGACCAGGGTAAGAGTATATAAGTGTATGTGTGTGCATGTGTGTGAACCGAAATGAGTGTTTTAAAACAATACCTGTCCTTGCCACATGTGATATCTCTGTTTCTTTTCTATTTTCTTTTCTTTTTAATGACTGGCCACAACCCAGTAAATTGGTTTTATTACTCAATATTGTATTACAACTCACACTGGGGTTATATTTTTTTTACTCATCATATAACGGAATATGACTATCATTCATCTAAAATGAGATATAATCACATACTCTTAAAGGTCATGCCTGGACACAAAATCTGAACCATAACATACCAGTGGTTTAGCATTTACTGTTTTGTCTGTCTTTCCATCTCAGTGATATATACAGTCTTTACAGAGAAGGTTCCATCCCTTAGGTTTATTTTGTTTTTGTTTCTGTCCAGTGCCTGTACAGAGCCTGACAGGAGGTATAGGCCATCAATAATCTCTTATAGACCCTCTCTGTAGTGGCAGCAGGAAGTCATATTGCTGTCCATTTCCCCAAGGGGTTTATAAACCAGTATCCCAGTGATGCAGGTAAACCGAGAGAAGTAAATGCACATGAAGAATTAAAAGCAAAATTTGGAAGACAAAGTGTTCTTACTTGTTTAAAATTATCGAATTACTTTTCTGTGGCTGCTATAACAACAACTGGGTAACTTAACAACAGCAGAAATGTATTTTCTTAGAGTTCTGTGGGCCAGAAATCTGAAATATGCATCATGGGGAAAACTCAATGTGTTGGGAGGTCCACACTCCCTTTGAAGGTTCATGGAGAGAATGCATGTATTTCCCCTTTCAGCTTCTTGTGTATTCCTCGGTTTATGGCTGCATTATTCCCATTTCTATTTTTGTCTTTATACTACCTTCACCTCTGTGTGTGTTGAATCTCCCTCTGCCTTGCTCTTAGAGGATGTGCATAATTGCCTTCAGGCCTCATCTGGATAATCCAGGATAATCTCTCAGTTTCAATATCCTTAACTTAATCACATCTACAAAGACTATCATAGAAATTAATATTCACAGGTTTCGGAAATTAGGATGGAATACCACTTGGGGATCTATTTTTCAGCCTACTACAATTATCAATTCACTTTGCATTGTAATCAAAGATCTGTGTTTACCAATTACTTTTTGGTAGTATTGTTTAGTTATTTGGCACTGAATTAGTTTAATTAAGAAGGCTAATTCAAAGGCATTTAAAGTAACATTTCTCTTTCCTTAATGATTGGGCCTTACTCTTCGTAAAAGAAGTGAATATTTTTACTTACAACAGTAATAACTGAAATTAGAAAGCCTCCTGATTCCAGAGAAATTTCATAAAACAAAAGGCCTGGGTCATTGAGAATCAAGTATAACAAATAATATTGACCATTCAGTGCACTAATCTCCTACTGACTTCATGTTCTTTAGTTGAATTCTCATGGTACTGTACAAAAAGGGTACACATATTCCACTCAAACTCTAAGTACTAACACACTCACCCAATTAAAAAGTCACCGTAATATTTCTACATAGGAGCCAAGGAGGATATACTTCTAGAGTTGAGAGCTCCTGTTCCTCCAGATGGAGAGCAGGCAGTGCTCAGATTAGGAGCCTAGGGGGTACAGAGTGAATCCAACATTGCCAGACGAACCACAGGGCCTCAATATTTAAGGACTATATTTAGAGCATATATATAGGCAAAGGATGGTTACTTACTAATAAAGGTTGTGAAGAAGGAATTGGATGTATGAACGTGGATAGAGGGAGTGAAGTCAAAGAATCCCAATAATATGAACCCAGAAGGAAGTGTCCCAGCCATAGTGGTCATTGTCAGCATGTCCTCAGATTTTGCTTAGAGTTTGTGATCTTCAACACAGAGAAGATTTAATTATGCTCAACAGAATTCATTTGAACCTTGGTGAAATCTGCAAATGAAAATGAGCAACAACCAAAAACTTGAAGTCCTTTTATATGTAGGTGATTTGACAGAGTACCCTCTACCTGTACAGTGACATCATAATTTTGATGCCTAGAACAGGCAAAACCAATACAGCTCTCCTCAGAGAACTTGCTCTGGGCTCCTTTCACATTGCATGAGCAACTTTATGCCTGGTCGAAAGGCCTAGCAATTTGTTTTAAAGACGTTAGGATGTGGTAAAATAAGAAAAGAAAAACAACAGAGGCATATATGAACCAAAACATTACTTATAGCAGACTATACTTTTCTATATATCACCCATTTTCCACTTTATTTTTGTAATAGAATGTTCATCTTCATTTAGGCCGCAATAAAACAGTTAAAAGATCACATTTCGAAAATTCCTTACACCTAGGGGTGATAGTTTCTAGCCAGTGAAATGCAAATAAAGTGTTGAGGGACATTTAGAGAAAGACACAGGAGCTGAATTTTAGTGAAATGGATGCTGTTTCATCTCCCCCTTGTACTCTTGCTGCCTATAATGCGAACAGCAGCTAGTCTCCTGGACTGTGAGGTGCCTTGGAAAAGGACCCGATGTAGTTCAGATGGTAAAGTAAAAATATGGAAGAAGTCTTGTTTTATTGGAAGGAAAAATAAGTATCTCATTGAACTCATTATTGTCTTAACATTTTTGTTACGTGCTACTGAATCTTATCCTGACAAATCACTGTGTGTGTTCATCAGCTGTGTCATTGTGTGTTTGATAAAATTCACTAAAAAATGTATTCTGTAGCAAAATGTCAGCAGGTACAGGGCTGTTGAAAAGTTGGGAGGATGGTAAGCACTGCAGGAATAGCTGTATCTATCTATCTATCTATCTATCTATCTATCTATCTATCTATCATCTATCTATCTATCACCTATCATCTATCTATTATTTCTAACTTTACCTACTCTTTTACAGTCTTAATCTAAATTTGACTTTACTGCATTTGCAGTTCAAAATTTTCCTTGGCCATTTTATTCTATCCAACTTCAAATGGGACATTTTTCATCTAAGTCACCAGTCACCAGTCTCCAGTTAATCTTATGTTTTGATGTGATGTTTCATGGCAGAGTGCTGTGGTGTGGAAAGCATTCTAATTAATATGGCAAGATGTTGGAAGGAATGGTTAAGTATTCTGATTTCACATATCAGCTGCAAGTTACAGCTGCTTTGGTTAAAAGATAATTTGTCCATCTGAATGTAAAAATAACTTATGTCTGTCATGCAAATTCACTTTTATGCTAATTCTTTAATCCCTCATTGTCATCTAATTTAGCCAGTTCTTTAGGTACATAAATATGCTAGGCTATTTAATTCAATGCACTTGGGTTCTAAATACAGACATATCACATATAGAGGATATACATTTTTTGCCTACATCACCATGAATCAATCTTTTGATTTCAAAAGTAAAGTTCTGGGTCATATAAAATTTTTGTAAACTAAGAGAATATTTAGAAAAAGATATTTCAAATTCAATTTTGCTAATATCCTCATCAAGTTCCACAAGTGTCAGATTTCTGTTAAATTCAGATGGGTTATAGTGAGGCATTAGTGGGGGGGAAGAAGTTTTATCTGAATTCATTTATGTAGGCTGGGGCTTTACCTGATTGTTAACTTCATAATTAATTTTGACTTACTTCCAAGGTTTTACTGAAAGGATCTTGTATACTAGTGTTAGTCTTGTCTACAGGACCACACTGGATGTGCCATTAGTAATGTTTTCAAAAGCGTATGTCAAGTCACTAAGCAATATCATAAGTTTTTTGTAATGGTTTGTATATTTTTTAAGAACTGTGGTAAAATGCAAATAATACAAAATATCACTTTAACCTCTGTTAAGTGTACAGCACATTGATATTAAGTGCATTCACATTGTTGTTTAAACATTATCATCATTCATATTCAGAATTCTTCTCATATTGCAAAGGTGAAATTCAGTACCATTGAACAAAAACTCCCTACTTCTGCCTACCTCTAGCCCCTGGAAACCACCATTCCAGTTTCTGTTTCCATAAACCTGACTACTCTAGATACTGCATATAAGTGGAATCATACAGTATTTGGTTTTCTGAGACTGGCTAATGTCATTTAACATAATGTCCTCAAGGACCATCCAGATAGTAACATGTACCAGAATTTCCTTCTTTTTTATAAAGCTGAGTCACGTTCCATTACTCTATACTATATTTTCTTTATTCTCTCACCTGTCAGTGGAACTTTAGCTCCTTTTATCTTTTGGTTATTGTAAACAATGTTGGCATGGATATACATATATCTGTTTCAGACTGCTTTCATTCCTTTGGCTAAACACCAGACACAGAGGTGCTGCATCATGTGCTAAGTCTGTGTTCAATTGTTTGAGGAACTGCCAGATTGTTTTCTGCAGAGCCTGCACCGTTTTACATTCCTGCCAACCGTGCACAGAGTTCTAATTTCCCCATGTATTTAAAGTTGTATTACACTTTGTATTTTACTGCTATCATGATTTTATCATTGATGCTTGTGTATTCAGTGTCTGGGCTTCATATAAAATGTCTTTTGAGTCACTTTCAGTCTAGGCAGATAACTTAAAAATATGTTGTATTCTATAAATTTTTGGAAGATCATTAACAGAAATACTTTCCCATAGACTCAGAATTTTAAAAATATATGTTAGGCGGTCTCACAACAGAATATTTGACCTATGCAGAGGTTGAATATGGAATTCAAAAATTATACAGAAAATTATAACAAAAATTGAACAACGCATTTTAATGTGTTACAACTTAAATAATTTTACAATGCACCAGCATTTTGGTCCACTTGGACAATATAATATCTTCAAAAATACATTTAACATGTTCAGACAACTCCCTCCAAGAAGTATGCTTTCTAACTGTAGGGAAGCAGAGTTTGCCACCCGTAAATATGCCTTTTGGGGTATTGATTTTCTGGTTATTAAGGAACAAAAAGACTCAAGAAAACCCATTGACCTTCCCTCTAACTGCCTAAAAGAAATTTAGACAGAGGACCTGCTCTAGGAAGAGAGCTATCATCACAGATTACTACAGTTTAAGATAAACTGGTAGTGTGTGATAGGAACCTAGCAAGCCCATTTGTTTCAGGTCCTCTGTGTGTCCATAGTTAGAGACAGCCCAGCAAATATTTCTTTACCAAACGTGTGCTGTGCCATCTCCATGTGAATTGCTTTCCTGCCCTCTGAAGTCCTAAACTACAACCTATGCTTTCTCCTGAGCTCCAGAATGATGCACAACCCTCAGCTGCCCAATGCCTCCTTGATTCTCACGTCCTGTGGTACTCCAGCATGTATGTCCCTAATAAACTTTGGACATTTCCACTGCTCATCTGAGTCATGTTGATTTGATTATTAGCCCAGTTAGAAGAACTGAGAGGTGGAAGGAAATTTATTTTTTGCATCCCCAGCCAATATAAAGTATGGATCTCATATGGAGGTAAATAATTTAAGGTAATATAATGGTAATCACTAATGCATTAAGTTTTTACAGAATATTAAACTAATATATCAAGAACTCAATGTACACACCTCAGAATATGTACAGTTTTGAGTTTTTCCTTTAAGAGCTAGCACATGCAGTGATGATTACGTAAGGAAGTACCCACAAAACATCTCTCACTATGTTTAGCAAATTCTCATCCAGAAACACCCACTTGAAGCAATAAAAATCATGTTCGTTTTCATGTCATAAACCCTTAGTTTACATAAGATCTCAAAATGTCTTTTTTTCAATGGATAATTCTATTTTAAATCTTTGTCTTCATTACTTCAGGTATTATAAAAATAATGACCCGTTAACCACAGAAATGGCTTTATACATTTACTTGTACATGAACTTTTGCAATTGTGAGAACAGTTGACACTCCACTGAAAATAACTTTATATCCCTTTAGAAAAAACAGGTATGCTTTGAGTTGTTAATCAAGTCGGGTTGCCATTTGTAAATGAGTTATTCTAAGGGGGATCCAGTAAGGGCATGAATGATACCACTTACCAACACACCTTGATTAGGCAGTATGAGAAAAGTTTCATCAGGTAACCAGATTTGATCTTGAGCTGAGGATCATTCCCATTTTACAGAAAGCATCTCTAAACACAAAATCCTGGAGAGAAATGAGTGTTGCCCACCTGACTAACACATAGTCACTGTCACCGCATAGTAAGTACACGGAAACAAGACAACCTGTACTGCTTTACTTTCAGACAAGTAAAAAAGGGCCTTCTATTTCCGGCATCCTCTCTATGCTCTTGTTGATGGGGCAGAAACACAGAAATGTTTGATGGGGATTCATTTTGACTGAGCTATAACACAATAGTGTTATGTAAGATCTAACAGTCTTTATTACCCAGGCAACTTCATGGAGAATTTACTTTCCTTTATTTCTCATGAAGAGGACACTGACTATTATTATTATTTGGAAAATGGCCCAAAACACTAGTTTTAAGAAGACAAGTCCAATTTTGGTTTACCTGTCTTAAATATGTGAATGCCCTAGAGAATTTTGAGGCTGATGATCCTCAATAGCGTAGAACTGTTGACAACCGACAAAATTCTCTGTGAATAATCATTCTGACTATAAAGTAACCAGATAGCTTTCTTCTCACTAGTCATTTACTGTTCCTAAAAATATGTACCAAAACATATTAGGTTCAACCCAAACCACTCAGGCTGTTTTGCTGTTCCCTGCACCTATCTGCACAAAGAAAAGTAGACATGGTAAACTTACTCTTCCTAAAGCATAAAGGCGTTAGATCTTCTCTCCTGGAAAGACAGGTATTATAATATGTATAGAAATTCTCTTCTTATTTGTCATGTTATCTACTATTATATATTCATCTACATACTGGTCAACTGTGCTTGTATACCGTGCATCATCACTTTCTGTGTAATGGGGAAATGGGGAAATGATGCGTGGAGAGTGGGAAAGTTTTGTTTACCCAGTGTTTCTGTTTTTCTAATGAGCTTCTTATCTCTAATGTCCTTGTATTACATGACTGTCTCCTTGGCATCTTTTATATTGTTTAACGTTGGTATGTGACTGTTTATGTGCTTTTTAAGTCTATATGTAGTCATATAATATGTTCTTTGGAAAAACCCCAAATCTTACAGTTTCTTTTGTTTGTCTGATGTCCATTGCAATTTAAAGGCTAGAGTTGCATCTTGATAAACACATAGGTTTTATTAATTTCCTCACATTTTCACTTCAAGAGTACCTTAACAGATTTCAAATTGAGCAGCAATATGCAAATGAACAGCAACCCATAAGATTAGTTTTGGAAAATGTTCTGACAATCTATTTTGCTACTCTTCCAACATACTTAGCAATTTAATTCCCACTTAGCCAAAAGGAGCTGGGGCACGGGAAAGAAGAACACCTTGGTGTTGGAGAAAGTGGGAGCATGTCCAGAATTCAACTGTGGGCTTTTGCATTTTCAATCTTTGTATTTCTTTTTTGCTTTTCTATTTTTTTTTCTGAGCCAGAAGGAATTAGCTGTAATGGGAGTAATGCCCAAATAACATAGCTGAATTGTGTTAGTTTATATTGCCAAGTGAGTTATTCATTAGGATTTGTGAAGAATACCAAATACCAAAGAGTGTTTAACTAATCTGAACTGATGAAGAGGGAGTTTGCTAAAATCCTTTTGAAATGAGTTCAATTAACATTGGTCTCTGGGTTTCCAGACTATACTTCTTTTTTCATGTCTACTCTTCTAAACACTGGGAAATAAAATACTCAGTGTCAAAGACTCAATAGAAAACAAAACAAAACAAACCAACCTGGAATTTGTATTAAAACTACCTTTGTTTGCTTACTGTTACTGAGTAAAAAGATGCCTTTTCTCTGAAATGAGGAATAACCTCAAGAATTTAATTTGTCAATATAGAAATAGTGCTATCATAACATAATTGGTAATAAATGTGTTTTTGAGTGTTCTGATACATTAAATCTAAAAACTCAAACAAACAATAATTTCTTTATTGGATACCTACTTTACCTCAGACATTATACAAAGGATTTTTGCATTATTAATCCTCCCAATAAATCTATGAGGTGGGATTACTAATATTACCATTTGTGTATCAAAACCTGAGACTGAGAAATGTTAAGGTCAAAGAGGCAATAAGTGGTGGAACTAGAAACGAATATCCATTTATTATATTAATGGTCAGGCATCTTAATGTTGGGCTCTTTGTTTCTAATACAGATGTTTTTGAAGTTTGTATACTTTAAATACTATTATAAGATTACTATTTCTAAGATAAAATACAAATTTTTATAAGTCGAACATAGTATAGTTAATTCTCTATATTAACAGATGATTTTGCTGTTTATTCAATAAGCCTATTTTTAATATATTTGAAGACATCAAGTCCCTTCTTGTATTGCATCAGAGAGATAATAAAATGAGATGGGTTACGAAGAGATTCTCTGTTGGATTACAGTAGCAAGATTTTTACATAGAGTTGGCTAATGTGGACCATAGCTCCTTTCCACTTGGTCCCTTTCTCTCCTTCTCTGCCCAGTAATTTTAGGGTTCAATGACACTTTGTCATTTGTTTTTCCTTATATCTTTTGTGTAATACTAAAGTAGTAGAAAAATGTATCCCTATATTGGGTCTTGGTGAGATATCTCTAATGCAACTCAGTCTTCTGAGAACATATATTGCACAGAAAACATACAAGGTTGATATTTTTAAAGCTAATGAGCCTCTGATTAGCATCTGACTAGCTATAGTTAGCAAGATGTATGCCCTTCCAATGATTTATAGTGATTAACATAATCTAAGATTCTTGCTCGTCTTTAAAGTTTGTCTGATATGCTAATTTAAGGAAAGCACCCCTCCAATGCCCACCCCCAACACACACATACTTCTGCTGTTCCATGTTGGAAAGAGAATAAAAAAAAATATTTTCAGTAAATATGGTGTATTTATTGAAATATTACATTGGGAAGAAAGAAACAGTAAAAATAATGTCATTGTATAGAATATACTGGCAATCAGGAAACTGCATACACAGGGTCATATATAGATATGTTTACATAATAAAATTTAGGAAGTTATAGATGGGTCATGATGGGTCTCTCTCTGAGTCTTGAGTTCAAGTTTTGTTATTTCCTACATTTATTCATTTATCAAATATTTGATGAGCATATATCATATGACCATAAACTGTTCAAGCTTCCAGGGATTTGGCAAATAACAATACAGATAAAATACATCCAGTCTGGTAGGTGTACATTGGTAGTTAAGTAAGCTATGAACTGTGGCAAATGCTGCGGTAGGAGAAATACAGAGCAGAAAGAAATACTCTACTTGGGAGGTCAAGAATGTTTGATTACAAAAAATGGATTTCAACCTGAGATTTAAAGGATGGAACAGATAAGTAGTGAAATAATAAAGTGGGGTGTGTCTGTGTGTAGGAGGTAGGAGATACCTAGTGTCCTGCCAGCCATTTTCTGAATCAGCTTTCTTATCTGTAACATTATAACATGAAGCGATTTGGTCACAAAATCTAAAGCTTTTTTTTTTTTTCTTGCTAAGGAACATGCTATGTTTTTATGAAATTCTAAAAGCAACATTACATTATAAGGAAACGAAAAGAGTCCAACTTTCCTAATGCTTAAGCAATGTACTACTTTACCAAAAATTCTGTATCTTTTAAAGTTACAACTGTTTTGAACAAATAGGGTAATAAGCTCATTCCAGAATGAGTAGAAATCTTGGATTATGCAGGATGCTCCCTTAATATTTAGTAAGTTACTATTGCAATAAGCTAAAAAAATGTCCCAGGGCTGGAAAGAATGATTCCAGTCTTGGATGTGCATAGCTTTCCGCCAGTGGGTAGTGTGCAAAGTGAAGATACTGGTTCTTATCAAGCTGAGAACAACCCATTTGCTGTTAGTAAAGTCAAATTGCATACAGAAAATTAATTTCACACAATCTAGCTTGTAAAAGTCCTTGCATTTCAATCTGCAGAGAGAATTCTTAAAATATTCTGAGAGACTTGGACCAGAAGAATCACATCTAATATTATTTCAAATTCTTAAGCTTTTTCCTAGCAGCCACTATCCACTGACTCTGACAATTCTCTCCCTTGTAGAAACCTGGAAACAAGGACAGGGTTTGGCAGTAATAATAAGATAGTAAAGTTTTCAGTTTGGGACTTGTGGGGGACAGGTTTTTGAAGACGTCATTGAACTAAATATCAGAGCTGCTCACATGAAGGAGCTTGGGCTTGTAATCAGCAGATAGCCTGTGGAGAAATCATTTTCTAGAATACTGGGAAGGTTTAGGACGCACTACAGTTTGGCAGCATGCAGGTACTAACACTGTTTTCTCCATTTGGATGAAGATATGGCCTTGTTAATGTGACCCTAGTTTAAGTGAGAAGAGTGTTTTTCCAGTGAATTTTTTTTGTGTGTGGAAAGGTCTGGTTAAACGAGTCTCCCCTAAGAAACTAAGGACCTATATTCTGTTTAATATACTACCACTTGAAGAGTGTCCCTCTTTTTAAAACAGAATGGTTATTTAAGATAAAATAATTTAGTTTTAAGGTGAAAGTTGAGAAATGGGTGCAAATTTTGTGGAAAAGACATCTCTGGGCACACTCTACAATGAGCCACCTA
>VMDR010020455.1:0-17548 GCA_007922815.1 Macrotus californicus
TTCTAAGAGTTGTATAGTTTCAGCATTTATGTTTAGCTCTGTGATCTGTTTTGAGTTAATTTTTATATATGATATAAGGCAAGTTTCCAACTTTATTTTTTTGCATGTGGACATCCAGTTGTCCCAGAACCATTTATTGAAAAGACTATTCTTTCCCCCATTGAATTGTCTTGGCACTCTTGTCAAAAATCAATTTCCCTTAAAGGTATAGATTTATTTCTGGAGTCTCACTTCATTCTATTGATCTATATGCCTTTTCTTTTGCCAGCACTTTGTGCTGAACAGTTTTGAGTACTGTAGCTTTGTAGTAAGTTTTGAAGTTGTGAATTGTGAGTCCTTCAACTTTGTTCTTCTTAAGGAATGTTTTGGCTCTTTTGGGTCCCTCAAATTACTATATGAATTTTAAGATCAATTTGATAATTTCACCAAAAATTCTACTGGGATTTGATAAGGATTGCATCAAATCTGTGGATCAATTTGGGGTTTTACTTTTAAAGAAAGTGGTCTCTAAATGAGGTGGTATGACATAGTGGAAAGAATGGATGGAGGGTTCAAAGTTAGGCAGACAGCAGTTCCTCTCTGACCTCATAGCACTGACTCACTTTGTGATCTGGAGAAAATCAAGTCTTCTTTGAGCCTCAGATTCCTCATTTGTAAAACAGGCCTAAGGACACTCATTGTGAAGGTGTTTGGGGAATAAATCAGTTTGCTTATGCAAGGTGTAAGGGTAGTCCCTGGCACATAACTCCAGTACCCATATTCCTGGGGGCATTGGAACTCACCCAACTAACAGGAGGGAAAGATATTAGACTAGAAAAATAAACGTAAAGGCTGGAAAGTACCTCCATGATTAAATTAATACATCATATTTAAATGTTGTTGTCTGTGACCTTAATCTTTCCTTTGTCCCTAGAAAACTTTTCTCTCTATACCTTTCCACCCACCCTGATGGCCTAGTTGGAAGTAATCTCTTTTCTGAATGCACCCAGCACTTTTTCTTCTCTGACAGCATCGGATTCTTTTTGCCTATTTTCTACAGATTTGGGTATGATTCTTAATTCTACTTTTAAACTATAAGCCTATAAAGGCAGAGTTCAGCTGTGCCCTCCTTGACATATCAGTGTGGCAGGGCTGGTTAAGCACGGTCCCATTCATGTTCACACAGCATGGAGTGTGTGTGTCTGAGAGTGGTTGGACTTTCCTACATTTCTCTCCCCACCCGCCCCAAGCACACAGCTACCCTGTCTCTCACTCACCGAGCCTCTGCTAGAAGTGACATGTGTAGGACACAGGAGAGTTGATTCTGCAGAGGTTTCTTCTGCCTCTTCTGTCTGGAGCATGGGTGCTCACCTTACCACCCGTGCTGGGTGCCGTGGGAAGCGGCCAGCACCCTCTTCAGCAGTTTGATCATTGATTTTAGTTTTGTCAGTTAGATGGAAAACAGTATCAGGTCTTGATTTGCATTTCTGTCATTACAGCTGAAGGTGAATTTTTTTTTCATATGTTTATTAGCCATTTGTACTTCTTTTTGATTATCTTTTCCACCAGAAGTATTTCAGAATGTGGATTTGAACTCATAAGGAATAGACACATGATTAGCAGGAGGTGCAGTTCAACAACGTGTTAGGGGCTGATCAGTCAAAAGTTTTGAACTGGTCCAATGTGCGGTGTGTGTGTGTGCATGCGCGTGTGTGCATGTGTGTGTAGGTGGAGACACAGTCTGAGAGACCTGGAGACTCGCCACTGACTTTATTCTATGACACTATAAGTCACAATAGAATGTTCATGCTATGTGGTCCCTAATAAATGCAAATTTTAGCTTTGCAGACTTCCACGTAGAGCTATTGCTGAGATCTGTTTCTCTTAATTCTTTTATTTAAGCCTGCTTGCTGGCTTCAGATGTTGGTGACTCTGTCAAAATATCTCTCTTATGAATGCATAGGCTGCTGATAACATTCCTTGGAAAAACAGAATTGAGCATTACACTCCCCTGTTGGAGTGAGAAATTGCTTTTTAGTATCTGTTGCCAGTTGCCAGCTAATTACCCAAATGTCTGATGAAAGGTAGAAGTGGGGCTGGGGCTGGAGGCAGAAAGGGAGTGGGGAATTTACCTGCTCAGCTGCCGTGTGGAGAGTTCCGGATGCCTGGAGTGTGCTAATGGGGCAGGGTGGTCAGAAAAAAGGCAAACTAGGCCATGGTGTTGGGTTCCAGGGTCCACTAAGGGTAAAGATACCAGCACCTTATCCTTGCTCAGAACTTATGAGAAAGGCTTAGTAGACGGCTTCACAAAGTAGATGTTTGGAATATAAGTTGGGGGATAAGAGATGACAATGTTCAAAGTGGAGGGGATATCTGGGGCAAAGGCCTGGTGCCACAGGGGGCCTGATACATGGACAGGGACAGGTGATGGAGATGAGTAGGGCTCTAGCACTCTGGGCATGGGTAGATGGTGCCAGTCAATAATGAGGATGAAATAGTGAACTCTGGGCATCTGGGAGAGGCTTTGGGGCTGTATTCTGTAGGTGATGGAACGTAAAGGTGAGATAGCTTTAGCGAGAGTGCTCAGGAGAGCAAATCCGTGGCCTGTGTCTGTTAATGGGCTATGGCATTAAGTGACAGTATAGGGCAGTATAGGGCCTATTCTGGCTTCTGGTTTGGGAGCCTGGGTGGATGATGTTGCCAGGAACTGAGACAGGGGATGTAAGTAACAAGTTCAGGGTTGATTATGTTGAAATTGAGTAGTCTGTGGTACATCTAAGAAAGCAGGAGTTTGGGCAACACCAGGATTTGTGGGCAGAACATGGCGAACCTGCAAGAGACAGAGATGAGAGGGAATTCACTGCAGTTCAGGTTTCTGGAAGTCCAAAGAGGAGGTACTTCCTGGGAGGATGGTACTGGTGATAGTGTCAAATGCCACAAAGAGATCTGGCAAGATCAGTGCTAAGATGCATTTGGCTAAGGGCATGGGCTTGGGGTTGAGATGAACCTGGTCAAGTCTCAGTTTCAGTACTTAGTATTTCTAGAATCCTAGAGATGTCGCTGAACCTGAGCCTCAACTTCTGCATCTATAAAATGAGGAGATGATGATAGTAGCCACTTCTTAGGGTTGTTGTGAGGATTAGGTGAGTTATTGCTCAGCACTGATCCTGGCACATTGTGAAAAGTCAATTAGTATTACTATTATACTATGATAGATAAAAATGGCCACAGCATCTACTTACAGAACTGTGGTGAGAAATACATGAGAACATGCAAGAATACTGTGTCTCTTGTCCAGTCCCAGATGGGTAGATGTGATATTGTGATTTATAGTAAGAAATATATATTCGGTCTCTGTCCCCTTTTCTGGCACAGATCTCCTAAAGCATTTGGAATATCCTAAGTGATGAGAGCTATAATCATGTCTTTTTTATGTTAATGAGGTGACTTTTAGAAAACACCTAAGAATGGGGGCTGATTGCCAGGGAAACCAACCAAGTGATTAGAGGGTGGGATATTTAGTCCCACCCCCAACCTTTGTGCTCTGGGTAGGGAGAGGGACTGGAGATTGAGTTCAATCACCAAAGGCCAATGATTTAATCATTTGACTACCTAATGAGGCTTCCATAAAAACTCAAAAGGATGGTGTTTAAGGAGCTTACAGACTGGTGGTCCTATAAAGATTTGGGGGCCCTGGCTGGTGTGGCTCAGTGGATTGAGTGCCAGACTGCAAACCAAAGGGTCACGGGTTTGATTCCCAGTCAGGGAACATGCCTGGGTTGCAGGCCAGGTCCCCAGTAGGGGGCGCCAAAGAGGCAACCGCATGTTACTGTTTCTTTCCCTCTCTTTTTCCCTCCCTTCCTCTCTCTAAAAATAAATAAATAAAATCCTAAAAGAAAAGATTTGGGAAGAGTGCCATGCCTGGATTGGGCATAAAAGCTCCTTGCCCCTTCCCTATACTCGGATCTATGCATCCCTTCCATCTGGCTATTCCTGAGTTATATCCTTTTATAAGAAACCTGTAAACTGATAAGTAAGATGTATCTCTGAATTTTCAGAGCCACTCAAGTAAGTTAATCAAACCCAAGGTGGGGGTCATGGGAACCTAGGATTTACAGCAAGTCAATCAGAAGCACAGGTGACAAACTGGACTTGCAACTGGCACCTGAAGTGGAGGGCAGTCGTGTGGGACTGACTAAGCCTTTAACCTGGGAGATCTGATGTTATCTCCAGGTAGTGTCAGAATTGGGTTGAATTGTAGGACACCCAGCTGGTGTCAGAGCATTGCCTGGATACGTGGAACCTTCTCCACACAAATACACACACATTGTAATTGGGAGCAGAACCCTTAGTGGGATGAGAGCTCCTTTCAGAGAGAAGGCATGAACTAGGATTAGGCCAGGAGGAGTGTGCTGTGGGCTTGAGAAAAGCCTGGAGTCTGGACCGAGTCTGAGAGTATTAGATTAAGTTCAGTGCAAGGTGGGTCTGATCTGAATACTTTGAGACTGAAGTGATAATATTAGGTAGGAGACTTTTTTTTTTTCAGTGAGGGCCTGAAACTTCCAGACCAGGCTAGCTAAGAGGGTCAAAGAGTGAGCCTCCTAGGCAGACTTGGGCAGTGTGGCCTCAGATGGTGAGTGTTTATTTTATGTGGAATTGCAGGCTAGTTCCCTTGTGGGAGCTCAGGCACTGACTCATCCTGAGGTGCATAGGCATGACAGCTAGGGACTATTTGCAGACTTTGCTAGCTCCTAGGCCATGTTCCCAAGTCTGGTTCTCATTGGCCCAGGACCTGGGCCTGGAGAACTGAGCCTGCAGGTTAGAGGGCACATTCTAGACAGCTGGGGATCATTGTTCACAGCTGACTAATGCTGTGAAACTGCCTAGACTGGGACTTGAGGTCAAGACAGTGTTGGGATTTCACACTTTGAAAGATCCCTTGATTTCAAAAACATTGCAATAGTACAATATGTATTTCAAAAACAACTTAAATTTAGCCACAGTCAACAAGATAAACACCTTTGTGGGCCAAAACAGCAAAGTAGAACACAAAGATTGAGGCCATAGACTCGCTGGGCTCTTGGACTTGGGAACACGCAGCAGATGTTTGAAATACAGCTGCTGAGATGGCAGGGACCAGAAGCTCTGGGATCATGACTACAAACTGGACCCAAACTCACTGGGTGAAACTAAAGGGCCCAAAGCCAGCTCTTCCGAAGGGGGCTGGAAGAAACCTCAGTCACTGCTTGGAGATGTAGCATGTTGTAGAATTAAATGCCCAGGTGAAGGGAAGGGGCCAAGGAAGCCCACCCCCAGGAGCTGCTGGCTCAGTGACTAGATCTGTGATATCTCCAAGATCACCTTAGGACAAGAAACCAGAGTCACTGTTATCAGACCTGACTCTGAGTTAAGGGAGGAAAGTGAATAACTCCCAGACAGGGAGGAGTGAGATGAGAGGAAGAAGGGTAAGAGGGAGTTTGAAAATACGCTCACCAGAAGAATTTGCTGTCTAAGGTTCCAAAGCACATGAAGAGAGCTATTCCCAAGCAAGACAGCCGACAAGCTCAAAATCAGTAGAATTCACTCCCATTGAAAGTCAATAATAGAGCAATCTGAAAATGACTTTAAAATAAGCATATTTAAGCTTCTCAAAGACATAAAGGAAGGAATAACACCTAAAAAGAGCAAGACATTTTGAAACAAAACCAGGCAGGTAGAAATCAAGAACAGGTGTATATGAAAATGAACTAAGTAGGCACTGGAAATGAATAATCAAGTAATTGGAATAAAAATATGTTTAGGAGACAAGATCAACTGTGGACTGGATGTGCTCAGGAGATAACACTGCAGAGTTCACCCCAAATGTTGCACAGAGATAAAGAGATGGAAAACATGAAAGAACAGTTGAGAGACATAGACTAGAAGTTAAGAGGATACGCGGATAATGCCCAACTTATGTGCTTTCAGAAACAGAGAATTGAAGGAATGGGAGAAATGCAGCTTTCAAAATGGCAAAAGCTAAAAAGAAAAAAGTCACTTCTTATATTGAGAAAAGAATTTTCAATTAGAAGTATTTGTAATTGAATTAGAAATGGAATTAAAGTATACTCAGTGGTACTTAGAATGGGCTATATTTATCTGACTAGCTCTTTAAAATATGCCATTTAACATTTTGCTTTTACACTTGAATCTTTATTTCTTAAAAATGAAAGACTATTAAAGATGCAAGAATGTTACCAGTAATTTAAAAAGCAAACATGCTCAAGAAAATAATATGCTTTACAACAAATTTGCTTTGCAAAAAATTTAAATACACTCCCCTTGGTCAGGATTCTGCAAAAATGGGCCAATTTATACTGTGAGTAAGGTATTAATTTGTTGAGGTTTTTGCAGAATCAGTTGGCAGATAAGAAACTGAAACGGAAAATTCTGTTACAAAATTTTAATTCTGAAATTGAAAAAGACCTGAGCCCTCAGATGAGAAGCATATACTAAATGCTGAACACGAATAGGCCTAGCACAGTCCCTTCCTTCTTTCCTACCTTCCTTCCTTGTCTCCTTCCTTCCTTCCTTCCCTCTTTCCTCTCTTCCTCCTTCTTTCTAGAAACAATTACTAAACATCTAGTATAAGCCTGACACTGTGCTGGGCTTTGGGCATACAAAGACAACTATAATACATCCCCCTTGACAAAGATGCACAAGTTTGGTAGGGAAGACAGAAATGTAAACCATTGCATGCAGCAAAGTGACAGGGTGTGTGACAGAAATCTGTATAGAATCTGTTAGATACAAAAAGGAAGGAAAGGCATGTGTGTGTATGGTAGTCTTGATAGATTAGGAAATGTTTCAATAGTGTCATGAAGAGGAACAAGCAAAAGAGAGGGAACAGCATGGACTAAGCTGCAGAGGACAATGCCTTTGCCCTTGGGGAAAATTCAGGCCACTCCCTGTGGTTAGAGTATAGAATATGAGGGACATGTGTGTCTTTCCTTTCTTTACCCCATGTATTATGAACTCCCCAAAGGTAGGCTCTGTGGGGCCAAAACTTTCCCAGAGCCTATCCAGCAAGGTTTGTGAACAACTAACTTTAAAAAGTGTCTAGCTGATTCACCTGCACAGATGCAGAGCTATCTTGGTGGATGGATGCGAGTTGTTGCCAAATTTTGAGGCTCGATGCCTTCCAGATACCCTGTGATGCTCATGTTCAGGTACTTCTTAAACCCAGATCCCTTAGATGTGTGCTCTGACAGCCCCAGGGAGGTGACAATACCTTGGAGAAATGCTGATCTGCTCTTGCATGTCCTCAGCTGATTCACTTGGAGGGTAGTTTATTAACGTCTCTGTTCTTTCATCTGTCACTGAGGAATGACAATGCCTTCCATTTCTGTGTTTCACAGACGTGCTGTTATCAGAACATTGGCAACACTCTTTGATATATGGAGATGAAAGATGCTGGATTAATTCAAAGCTTTATTTGTTGTTTTCCACTATTATTACTAGTTAAATTGCCAAGCACACTTTTGACAGTCTTGTCAGAAGCTCTCCCATATGTGCTCTCCCTGGAAGAGTAAACATTGCCATCAGAGGCTTGACTACTATTTTTTTTCTTTCTTGGCAGTGAAAAATGACTTCAAATCACAGTATTTAGGATGATGATATTTTTGACATACTCTATCCTCTTTCAAGCTCTTACTTTACTGCCCACTCCTGTGCAGATATGAAAGGACAGAGAAAACTCAGATGTCAGCCTTGCCTTGGCCTCCAGAGCCCCCTCGGGGCCAGCGCCAGGGGGCTGTCATCTGACGGCCGATGAGAGGGGGCGGTCACTCAGAAACAGACTTCCTGGGTGTTCGTTTCTAGGCTCTAGTCTCAACGTCTGGCTGTTACTGTCTCCTGAGATAGCTCTGAACACAGATTTGCCTTCTTGCCTAAGCCACACACTCCTTGAGAGCATGGGTTTTGTGCGACTGTCTCTGTTGTCTGGGTGGGAAAGAATTCTTAAAGCTCGCAGAGGTTAAGCTTTTAGGGTCCTTTAGCTAAGATTCTTTCCAAAGCCCCAGAAGACCCCTAGGAACGTGTTCAAATGTTTGTTTGTTTTTTAAATTCAACAAATTAAGACATTTTAATATCACTTAACCCCACAGTTTCTTTCCAATCGAGCTTCCCCTCCCTTTGTGTCCAGGTGGCATGGAGTGGCCATGAACATTTTGGGGATTCTGCTGAAGTAAAGTTGATTGGGAATATGCCAATTTGACTGCAGTTTGCAAAGATGATTTGGAACATATCAATAAAGAAGTAAGAATTTATAGATTCCTGATTTAAACCTATATGAAGAAACACTTCATCTTTATTTGTTAAACTATGAGAAAATTCAGATGAAGATTAATAAGCTGTGAAATGAAAGCAATGAAATACATGATTAAATCAATAAAAGAAATCACTTTTTGATTGTAACAAAAACTGTAGCAAAAATTCAGAATATTTTAAAGGGAGAAAAATCTATAAATTTTATAATTTACTAACATTTAGGGCCAGATAATTCTTATCTGTGGTATCCTGGGCACTATAGAATGTTTAGCAGCATCCTTGGCCTCTACTCACTAGTTATCAGTACTATTTCCCCAGTTGTGACAACTTAAAATGTTTCCAGACATTGTCACATGTGCCCGGGGGCAAAATAGCCTCCTTTGTGAACCACGGACAGAGCTACAAGGGAGAGGATGGAGAAGAAAGGAGCTTACTGAAGTACTTTTGAAAATCTGTATAATCTGCAGTCAAAATCTGTGTTTTGACCATATACTGTAAAGCTGAAGACAAAGAGAACTGCATGCACACACTTTGCTATGGGGATGTGGGTTAGCAATTCTGACACTGCTTTCAGTGTATACTAAGGTTTAGCATATAAGTACATGGATTGTAGATAATGAGAGGTGAGTTTCTTATTGAGAGAAAGAAGTTACAAATAAGAAAAGAGGAGTGTGTGGAATGAATCTTGTGGTGCTGGACTGCAATCAGAGATTCAGTAGGAATTCTTTTTTAAAAAAATATATACACACACACACACACACACACACACATACACAGGTAGATGCAGAAATAAATATAGATGTGCATGCCATGGGTTAATGTACATGAATATTTCACCCCTATCCACTGAGACCTAGAAGAAATTATACCCCCATCTCAACAAGCACACCCAACACCCACAACTTGGTTTCTAAATACCACTCTCCATTATAAGGAACTAGAATTCCTCACAGGAGTGCTAATTCCAGGGCTGGGGAAAAAATACAAGAGGAGCCTGGAGCATTTTGTGTTGCCATAAAGTAAGGAATTGCTTAAAAAAAGAAAAAAGATGGGAACATATTGGAGGACATGGGAACCAATCTTAAGGAATGCCTAATAGTCAAAAGTAGAATTTGAGCAAGAAAATAAATAGCATAGTATTGAATTATAACCCAAAGAATAAAATAGAAAGCCAATAGTCCATACATATATAAAAAGTAACTGATAAATAATGTAGAAGAACGGACAACTCTTCCATATGGAAGAATTCTACTTACTTAATAAATATAGAAGAAAAGAGAGAAATAGAAAATCCCCATTAAAACCACAGTATCACCACATTAACAATTACTATAAGCAAGCTCCATTAATGGATAATAATAAAATTAGAAGATGGAAGTTGAAGGAAAATCGGGATTTTTTGCATAGTCTCAAAATCACTCTTCCCAAATATTTATGAAATGCAATGGAAAAATAGTAACTTTCCAGGGGAGAAGCCTGGCAGATACCATCTTCACCAAGTGATCAAGGTCAACAGCACCAGAAATAAGGCAGCAACATCTTGCCTCCCTGATATGATGCACTAGGGAACTTCACCTTGGAAACTTCTCCGGTAATGCCTAGGTTCAACTCAATCATGAGAAAACACCAGAACATTCACATTGAGGGACCTCCTGCAATGTGTCTGATCAGTGCTCTTCAAAAAGGTCAAGGTCATAAAAGACTAGGAGAGGCAGAGGAACCATCACAGACCAGAGGAAACTAAAGGAACACAACAACCAAACATAGTGTGGTTTGACCCTTGAAACAGAGAAAGGGTGAAATCCACATAAAGTACATGGTTTTGTTTGCAGTGTTGTACCAATGTTAATTTCTTACATTTGATGATTATACTATAGCTTACATAAGATGTCAATGTTGGGGCAAGCTGGGCAAACTTTTTGTGCTATTTTTGCAACTTCTGTAAGTCTAAAATTATCTCAAAATAAAATTAAAATTTTTTTCAATTAACCACACCACAGGAAAAAATTATCCTTCTAATTTTTAGGTAGCAAATATTATAAAATAATTGTCACATGTAGTGGTAGTGACAGACTATATAGTCAAAAATTTAGGAAAAGCTTATTTATAGAGGTGGGTAGAGCAGTTAAATAAAAAAACATTGTTATTTTTATGGATTTTATAGTGCTTTGTATTTGTCAACTTTTTACATTTGTAATTTATGGTTACTTCTCTTATTTTATATAAGTATTCATTTTTGCACTGAAATTTGTATTCTTTATGTTGGAATCAGAGTCCAGAGCAGCCATCTGTCGTACAGGTTGCTTTCCTGCTCATTCTTTTCATCCCTCCTGGCCTGGTGGCTGTGAAAGGTACTGCTTTCTCCACAGATTTGCCCCCACTGTCTCCTCCATAGTGGGGAGATCAGCAACATCCCAGCTCTGTTCACTGATAGTTTTAAGAGTCAATGTGTGTCTGCACCTTGAGACACCCGGTGGTGTCCCATGAGACTGACCCCGTGGTTAAATAACGTTCTTGGAAACCTGCTGACTTGAAGATTCTGCTCCTAAATTTTCTGTCTATCTCTCCAGTGGTCCCACTACACATCTCTTCAGTGTTTTATCCTCTACCTGAACTGAACTTCTTTATTTGGGACCTCTAATGATGAGAACATGTATTTGCTTTTTCTCTTTTAGTTTTGAGGTTATTGTTTCCTTTCTTAGGAAATAAATATTTCCTCTTTGAAATGAAAAAAAAACAAACAATTCTTTCTAAGACATTCAAACCTTACCCTAACCATTGTAAAACTTTTGGTATGTCTTCTTCCTGTCTTATTCTTAGGCCTGGGGATGTGAAATATATGCTTTAAAACACAATGGTGATAATGCTGCATGTACCATTTTGTTTCCTAACAGCATAACATAAATATTTTCCCACAGTGTTTTATGTAGTCTTTATACACATCACATTAGTGACTGCATACTCTTCTGTTGAATGAGTATCATAGTTTAATTAACCAAGTGTGGGTAACTAAATGCAGCAAAGGACGTTATTCATGGAGTATATGTATGTACACACATGTGTGTGTACGTTTGAGTGACTTTTAGGAGATGCACTAAAGAACAGTGGCCAGAAAACCTCAGATAAGTGTAAGCAACTTAGGCAAGGGCAGAGTCTCTGCTGGATCCCTGATGTTGTCCCTTGGAGGCTGTGAGAAGTAGGGGGACCATACCAATAGAAAGACAAGTTTTGGTGCTAGGAAGGGTCTGGAGTTTAGCTTTTTGGTTGAGAGAAATGATTTTCTACTTCCAGGATGTGTACCTAAGAGAATGTTTATTAAGCATCAAGAGAAATGAAAATTAATGCAAATGTCTATTAGCCACTAACACCTGAGGAAGGATGAGAATGAGACATTGCAGCAGAGAGGAAATGCAATCCATAATAATGGAGCAAACAGCATGTGTGGAGACTTCCAAAGAAGACAGAGATTTGCAGCATAATTAAATCAAGTCCTTGGACAGCTGAGAAACAGGCCATTAATGTGCTGAAGCCCACTCTGCAGCAGAGGTGGCCAAAGATACATTAGAGATTAGAGTTTTGGCTTCTACCATCTGTGGAAGCCATGCCGATCCTGTGGTCCAGCATCTCAAGGAGAAAAATTGTACTAATTAGTAACATGAGTGATATCGAAGGCCCTGATTCTGCAGATTTGCCCAAGGTAATAGAATAAATGCAGGTGGTCATTTATTTATTTGGAAATACAAACAATGTTTTACCAAGGGTCTACAGCCATACCACCCTGAATGTGCCTGATCTCGTCTATTTTACCAAGGGGGTGAATTATTCAGTTAATACAATTTTGTAGACAGTTTGCTTCCTAAACAATCCACATACTTTGAAGGATAGTGGTTACATTAAAAAATCCAGAAATGCTTGGCTTGTAAAGAACAATGGAAATTTGAGACATACTGGCCCAGGAAATCTGCAAAAGCTGGCTAGGTGCTTTGAAGCAAGCTGGTATTGGAGATAGTCAAAGAACTATCAGAGGAATCCTGAGGATTATAGGGCTGCCACTCCACTCAAAGAGAAGACTTTGTATCAGGAGCTGCAGCTCTTGCCATATATGCCATCTTGATGCCCCTGATTTCCCACAGATGTTTCTAAAGAAAGCAAAAATGCTATTCTACACATGTCCACAGACCCTGCCAAGTCAAGCGAGTCAGGATTCTCTCAGGGGCCTGCGCAGTTGCTCAGTGAAGAAGGGAAAATGAAAGAGGGGAAATTGTTCCTTTGGTGCAGAATGGAGCAGGCTGAAGTCATGTCCTGTACTGTGTTGGCATCTGCCAGGATGAGAGTTGTTTCTGAGCCAAACACCGAGGTGCTTTTCTCTGTGATGTGCACTTTGCCTTGGTGATTTTCCATGTACTCTACAAAATCCAGCTTGATATTCATACCCCTCAAGGTATCTCTGCATCAGACAAGACTCCCAAAGGACATAAAGGAAGAATTTACATTAGGATATTTCCAGGAAGAATTTAATAAAGTTATCAATAAAGCAATAGAGGTACTATTCATAGAAGAATAGATAGGGCATAGACCAGTCAGCACCCCTAGAAACAGAGGGACAAGAAAAAGGAGTTATTACCAGAATCCAAACTCAGAAGGACAGAGTTATACATAAAAGGCCATTTTGAGAGAAATCAGACCCAGCTGATTGAAAAAGAACCAAAAAACAGCTCCAGATGACCTCTCTTCCCTTTTTCAGATTTCCTGCTGGAGCTCCCCATTAGCCACACCCGCCCAAAACCAGAGAGCATGGCAGCCTCATTGTTGAGATCCAGATGGCTCAGCCTGGGGGCAGCATGAAGGAGCCCTCTTGAAATGGGGTTGTTAGGATGATGGAGTGGGCCTTACTTGAAGTTACAGATTCTCTGATGTTTGTATCCCCCACCCCGCCCCATCTCTGTTCCTGGGGTCTGGGGATCTCACTCCCTGCCTCTGCCATCTCGCAGTACTGTTCTACCAAGCAACTCCAAGCCTCACCCTATATCCCAGCCCACACGGATTTTTCTCTGACCCAGGTTATTTCATGGTTGATGGTCCATAAATTATGGGGTGCAACTCTTACATTTTTGCAGTTTTTTGAAGAGGATTATTAGAGAAATAACCTAATAAACAGGACATTTCAATAGGGAAGGACAGAAAAGTGGTGGACAGTTTGTTTCTTTTCCAAATACAGAGTACTTTTTGTCATCTGCCATCCTGACCAACACCAAATGTTAGCTTGAAGGATTAGCATATAAACAGGTCTACTTTCCATACTTCCTGCCATTAATGCTATTGGGGGTAGTGTGCCCTCATGAAGGAGAGAAGTGCAGCAAAGAGCGCGTGCCTGTGTCTCCAGGAAATGCTCACTGAGCAGCCTGCAAGTTAACTTTGCAGCTTTCTCTTCCAGAGTCAACTCACTTCTCTGCTATTAGGCAAAGGCTCTGGCTCCTGAGGAAATGAGTGTGTAAGTAGGTGACTTTGATGCAAGGCAAGAACAGGGCTTCGTCCTGGATAAAGGTCGATTGGGAAGATAAATGCTCCCTCTGTGTCCATACTTCACACCGATGAATAGAGTGATAGTCAACCTGTTTATTTTCCAGCAAAGGGGACGTGGCCATGTGACACGTGAAGAAAGAGCTTGCATTTACCTCCCAGATATTTGACCCTGTCCTTCGGAGAGCTACTGGGCATATTTCAAGTCTAAATCCACAGGAGAGCATTTCCAGAGCACACAGCCCGGCATTTAGACAGAGATGAGGAAACAACCTGAACCTAGATGCATTAAGGAAATCCATATCCGTGACCTTCATCTATGTCAAGTACAGCACCCAATCGCATGTCATTTTTTGGTAATGCGACTTGACTGTTGTTTTTCTTTTAATTTTTTTCCCCACCATACTGCCTGGTAGTTTCTATCAAGTTCCTACCTTAGGAATTCCTGTAGGAAGCAGACAATTAATCTTTTATAGACCTGTTCACCTAGGGTTGAAGGTAGTTTGTTTACAACACTGTCATTCCCACGAACCCTGGGTCTCCTAGGGAGGACGTTTTTTGAGCCAAGGTCCTGGCTTAAAGGAATGATGGGTTCAGTTCAGCCTGAGAAAACACTGAGAGCTATTTGGTTTCAGTTCAGAGGGGCTAATTTTTATAGATAGAGTTAGTGACTGGCAAAAGTGTATTTTGCTTACAGAAATCTTGATCCTCTGTGTGTCTATCTATGCTGATGGGAGGTAGAGACAGACATTGTCAGGGCTTGCCAAGCTTTCCAAAAAATTCAAACGTAACAGAAGCCTATAATCCAAACCTCATAAGAAAATCAAGATATTTAACAAATAAATTGGTAGGTATTTTAGTAGCAAACTACACTATGAGTTTGATATCTTGGTACAGTTAATAAAAGCAGGGAAGTGTTGAACACAGAAATTTGAAACTGCTGGTGATTGATGGCACTTGCTGTCCTTTATCAGTTTCAGCATCCGCTTTCTTTCTTTTTTTTTTTTTTATATTGAGGTCATACCATATCAAGAAAAGCCAGATTTACATAGGTCAGTGACTGCAAGCTGTATGTTTCCTAACAGCTTACCTTACAATCTCTTCAGTGAAAAGAAAAGGCCAGAGGAGCTTTCTTCCGGGGCTCAATAAAAAGGAAGTTACCTGGAAGCTTCAGTGAACACATTGGTATTTTCCTTTGCGTTAAAATTTGGGATATAACACATTTGCATGTCAACATGCTTTATAGCAGTTTGATAAATAAAAATATTTTTTAAAAACGAGCTTTGTGACTTCCGGTGCTATGGCATATGGAGTAAACATATTCTACCCTGTCTCTGCCTCTAAAAGAGAAGAGAAATCCTGGACACAACACATGTAGCAGCTATTTGAAGACTGAAATAAATGGTAGCAGCAGACTGGGAAAGGAGGCCAGGATTTGAAGTCCTACAATGCTGGTGATGAGGAGGTTCTCTTTTTGTTTTCCTTCGCTACCACTTGGTTTGGACTCAAGGGCAGCCCCCAAACCCAGAAGTACACACTGAGCATGGAAACAAAACTGAAGAGAACTCCTCTTTTTCTGGTCCTAGGAACAGGAAAAGGGCTCCTTTGGATCAGAGAAAGTGGGAGAAATCTTTGGGATTTCTCCTCTTCTTCCATGTCCTGTATCTAGGCAGCACAGTGAAAACAGTGGAGACGAGACAAGTGACTAAAATTCTAAGGGAGGGAATCTTGCTTCCTGGCCAGAACACCTGTGGTCTTAAGATTGTGGAGGGAATCTCCGTTGATTTTTCTTGTTTTCTCTCTCTCTGCGCTCTCACTGCTTGGCCCTGCCTGCGGAGATCATTGTGGGAAGTTCATGACATGGGGAAAACTGAAGTCCCAGCTTTCTGGCTAAAAGACTAGGAAGAGAAGCCCCAGAGAGCCAGAAAGTGTTGGGGAGATCATGGAAAGAAGGAAGGTCAACAGAATAATCCCATAAAATTTAATATGAGTTTTGGGTTTCACATTGGAAATACACGTGCTTGAATCTGACCCTAAACAGCATACTGCAGGCTTGAGGATAGAGCTGCAGGGTACATCATGCCTGAGTTCCCGGACTGGCTGCTCTAGCACGTATGCAAGACAGATCTAAGGAGCACATCACACTTTGAAACCTGCACCGATTATAACCATAGTCCAGAGAAGGCAGATTAGAACTTGCAGCCTGAATCTAACTTAGGTGACTGCTGCCTATTAAAACAAACAACAAGCAATGTTCTTCTTAGGATTTATACAAGACCTGGAGTCTCATAACATAATATTCAAAATGTCAGGTTGCAATCCAAACTTACTCAGCATTTGCCAAACCAGGAAAATTCAACATCAAGAGTAAAGACTTTAACACTAAGGAGACACAGATGTTGGAATTATCAGTCAGTAACTAAAACAGTATAATTACGCTTTAAGAAATAAGGACAAACATTTTTGAAATTAATGGACCATCTCAGCAAAGAAATAGCAGGTATAAAGGAGAATCAAAAAGAAATTAAGAACTTAGCTTATGTGCTGCCGAAGTGAGCACAAGAACTTAGAAATAAATTTAAACAAGAACTTTAAGAATAATTTTAAAATAATTGACTAGAAGGGCTCAATAGTAGAATAGAAATGACAGAGAAAAAAGCCATTGAACTTGATGATATAGCGATAGAAATGATCCAATCTTAACAACAGAAAAAAGATTGAAAAAAAAATGAACAGAGCCTCAGGAACTTATAGGACAATACAAAACATCAAATTTGGATAATGTATTTCTCTATCAGAGTTATTTATAAACATTAAATCCAACTGCTGGTTATATGCAGGGAAAAAGCTTTCCTTTCATGAGGAATTGGTATGTTACTGCTTAAAGACAGTGAGAAAAATATATCACTGCATATTTTCTCTGTTATTTTGGTTTTCAGGAAACTGTGGGTTAAATTTCACGCTGAACTATAACTTAAGTTTAGAAACTTCCAGACAACTTTGTTCATTACTTCCAGTGCAAAAGTCAAGAAAAAAATAAAAGGGATAATATTAGAAAAGAACAAGCAAAACTATTGCTATTAGCAGATGACATAATTGTCTTCAGAGAACTTTGTGGAACCTTAAAAAAATACTAGAGTAAGTGAATTTAGCATGATTGATGGCTACAAGTCAGTATACAAAAATCACTTGTATTTTCAAATATTAGCAATGAGCAACTGGACAATGAATAGTTAAAAGAATCAGTATAATTTACAAAAACATCAAAACAACATACCTAGCAATAAGTGTAAGGAAATATGTGGAACACCTCCACAGTAAATGCTACAAAACATTGCTGAGAACAATTAAAGCAAAGGTTTTTTTTAAAGGAGAGTTATGCCATATTCATTTTGATTTTGAAATATTGAACCAACCTTGCCTTCCTTATACAAAACCCTCATAGTCATGAAGTATTAACTTTTTATGTAATTCTGGATTAGATTTCTTACAATTTTGTTAAGAAGTTTTGTCTTTATGTTCATGTGGGTATTAGTTTGTACTTTTCTTATGAAACTCATGTTTTGATATCAGGGTGATACTAATCTCATAAAATGGTTTGAGAAATTTTCAATCCTTCTCTGATTCCCAACAAAAGTCATGTATGACTGGTATTTTTATTTTTTAGATATTAGAAAAAATTAAAACCTGAGAAACTATCTGGGACTGAACTTTTCATTGTAGGAAAGTTTCTAATTATTAA
>VMDR010020456.1:0-17547 GCA_007922815.1 Macrotus californicus
AAATATAGAAGCCAAAGAACTCATATATATGACCCATGGACATGAACTAAAGAGGGGGAGTGTAGGGGGAAGGGGTGTGCAGGGAAGGGGGTGGGGGGAGGAGATGGGACAACTGTAATAGTATAATCAATAAAATATATTAAAAATTAAAAAAAACATTAAATAATGGGAGGAGGAATAAACATTAATGAGTATTCACTTTGTGTGAAGAACCACAAAATAGCATCTCATTTAGTCCACTTAACACACTTATGAGATAGATCCTAATTTGCAGATGAGAAAACAGAGGCCCTAAAAAGTTTAAGTGACTTGCTCAGTCACAGAGCTGGCAAGTAGCCAAGGTAGAATTTGAACCTGGGCAGTGTAACAACAGAGCCTGCAACCTGTTAACCACTATGCAGAACTGACTCCCACATAACCGCATTTCAGGAAAGGCAAAGTGACGTGCCCAGCTCACACAGAGGTACTCCTGAGCCCTGAGCTCAATAGGGTGGCTCCTTTAAGACCCCTCTCAACTACCTCCCTAACCACCTCCCTAAACCTTTCTCACTCACTCAAACTTCACACCTTCACACTGCTGCATATGCTGTTGCCCTGTCCTGCCCCCTGGGCCAGGTGGAGGTGTCCATTTACCCAGAGCTTCTGCACTATAGATTTCTCCCCTCTCCCTCTAGGATCTTTGAAACGTGTGCTCAAATCCACCAGTGCCACAGCCTCACAGAAACTCTCCAGAGTGAAACCTGTCTGTCAACTCCCCTCCTCTCTCCCTTCCTTTTTTCCTACCTCCCTCCCCACTCCCCTCCATAAAAGAAATAAATATTTATATAAAGCAGCACTAAGATAAGGCGTTCGAAGGCCATCCTTCCCCGCAATCCCCAGGAACATTTGTCTGAAACCCTGCAGGTCATCTTGGGAGCCACTCTCCAGCCCCCTCACTTGCAGATGGCATTCCAGGTGACTCCAGAACCCTGGTCCTCAGCCACATGCCACATACTCAGATATCATCAGTTAGCTGATATCTGGTATCTACTGTTGCCCATCATCCTCCCAACAACCCTGTGAGATAGAGATGATTACCCCTCAGACAGAATCAGTAAACGGTGGTGCCAAGACCCAAAGTAGGGCTGGGCTCTCTCCTGCCGCAGCACAACAGGTTCCATATTGGCTTCTTGGCAGGGGCAGTGATGCAGAAAGAAAGAGACTTGTTCCTGAGGATCAAGAGACCCAGGAACTAGCCCAGGTCAGCTGTCCTCTCTTGGGAACCTTGCCAAGTCCTATTCTCCAGGCTCCGAGTCGCTCACCACCTCTATGTAGGGGTTCTGACTGGGTAATATTGACAACAATACCATTATCTGCCTCCTTTCCCTAAGTGCTGGGCACTCTTCCAGGAAGACTGAAATGGTTGGGAATATGGACTCTGAATTCAAATTCTGGCACCACCACTTACTCATGAGTGACCTTGGACAAGTCACTTGTTTTCTCAGTGCCCTTATCTGTAGAATGGGGATAATAGGATACCTACTTCAGAATTTCACAGAGGATTTGGTTACATTAGATAAAAGTACTTGGAGCTGCCTTCAGATTTGGATTTGTTATCACGGTCCTTACAACCTCTACCTTCATTATCTCACCTAATACTCTCAGCAACCCTCTGAAGAAGTGACTCTGATCTCCATTTCACAGGCAAGGAAACTGAGGCTTAGCAAAGCAAATTCACTTGCCCAAGGCCATCACATCACTCAGTTAAGTAAGACTGGATTCGAACCAGGTTGTTCCCAGCCCAATGTCCGGGTTCTCACCCCCTGCGCTACATTGTCCCACTGCCTCAGGAATTCTCAGCCTCAGCACTGTGACTCTTGGGGCCAGACAATTTCTTGTTGCAGGGCTGTCCTCTGCATTGCAGAATGTTTAGCAGCATCCTGGCCTCTACTCAGTAGACACCAGCAGCATTCCAGCCCAGGAATGACAATCAACAATATCTCCAGATATTGACAAATGTCCTGGGGGTGGGGGGCAAAGTTGCCCCCCCCGTTGAGGTGCAAGACACTCCCTGAAAGTCAATTTCACTCTAATAGTCTACATTTCTACTTCTGTTAGAAATTGGACTAACTGACATCCTCCAGCAGAGCAGAGAGATAGGTGATGCTGTCTATCACACAAAATAAACAAAACCTAGTAGAAACCTCCCTCCCAGGACTTGCCTACCTTATGGTAACAGGGTGGCAGCTCATTCAACTGTCACCTTTGTGCTAATTGAAGAAAGGTGCACCCGCTCAAGAGACAAATGGTCACACTGCATCACTGAAGTTGGCATGTGTCTTATAATCAATGGTCTATCGAGATTTGATTGGCAGCATCTTATCTCTCTAAATTGCACTTTCCATAGCGATGTATCATACAACCCTAAATGTGATGATGTACAGTTTGTGAAGCCCCACATACTCTCCCACCCCAGGAGAACACGAATTAGAAAAAGTCACCACCTCTGAGCAGAAGTGGCCCCAAAAGCCATGGCTTGGCAAGAGGACAGTGTATCGGCATTGAAGAAAAAATGTCCCTTCCTCCAGGCAGACACAGGGCACAGAGCCTAGGAGAGAGCACAGGCTGCATTTCAGCCCCAGGGGCCCTTGTATGAGGCACACCCTCACAACAGTGTATGGTGACACTGCTGCCCCTCGTGACTCACTGACCAATGCCACCTAACCCCAGAGGCTAAAATTAAAATATCATCAGAAACCACTGCATATCACACGGCTTCTCAAAGCCAGAAATAACTTCAAGTTACAATTTCTTGAAATGGTTTTCAGTGTTTTTTTTTCAAACCCCAACAAAGCTGGTTGTTTTACAGTCTGAGACTTCTAGCCAATTACCTGTAATTCAAAAGCAAATGAATAAACATCCACAATATGATATTATTTGAAAAAAAGGAAAAAGCTCCCTCAACAGGAGACAAATGTAGCAAAACATCTATTAATATTGTTCCCTGAAGAAGAATGAGTTAGTACAAAACTGGGAAGGACAACAGCCCTGCATCTTTCTCTGTCTTATAAAATACAGCCTTCCTGAAAATTGATGTGATTATTTGTGAAGCCAAAATTTCTCCATTCTTTCTTCTTTGATAGTTGGTGTGCCTTAATGTACTTTAAATGTGTAATAAAAATATAATGAAAAACATACATTTATTCAATGTGGCTGCTATAACATACGCTATAAAGCCCGAATCCTATAAAGTTGAATTTTATGGCACTTCTTAAATCCATTCCTTCCACTTAGAGCTACCCTACAATATTGGTCAGAATTTAGTGCTTCTCTCTCCCACCTCCATCTCTCAGGAAAAGTACCAAGCTTGAACTTCTAGTTCCCACTCCTGCTCTTTCCAGGCTAGCTCCCACACTAAACCCTACCACCCCTCTTATTTCCAGCCTCTCCCTCATACCTGACCCCCAAACAGTCATGCTATGCATGGCTCATCAGAAAATCATATCAAAAGCACATGACCAGACTCCCCAAGCCAAAAATAAATTATGTTAAAATATTAAACAGTAGAATTAGAGCAATGCTCAATAAACTACAGCCTTTGAAAGAAACCCAGCCCTCTTCTGTCTCTACAAATAAAGTTTTATTGGGACACAGCCTTACTCGTTTGCTTAGATTTTATCTATAGCTCTTTTCTTGCTACCAAGGCAGAGCTGAGTTGTTGCAACAGAGATTGTACAGCCCACAAAGCCTAAAACATTTACTATCTCGCCCTTTATAGGAAAAAGTTGCCAACCCCTGGGTCACAGCCAGGTCATCAGAGCCAGAAGCCCTGGGTTCACATCTCAGCTCTGTGCTTTTCAGATCTGGCTACTGGGTGAATTAGTTTCCCCATTTGTGCTTCAATTTCCTTGTGAGTAAAATGGAGATAAGGAATAGAACTTACATTATAGGATTGTTGTGAAAATGTATAACACTTAGACCAGTACCTGGCTCAAGCTGTGGTAAGAATTGAGTGTTGGGTGTTGTTACTATGGCAACCCTCTGCTTGCCAAAATTCCTCTGTCTTCACTCTCCAAAGGATGGACAACTTAGTCTGCCATTTCCCATCTTCCCTTCCTAAGCTTTGTGTGTCTTCTCAGTTCACCGCCCTGTCCTGCTTCTCCGCCACTCCAATAAGATCCCTCAGATTTGTGTCACCTAGTTCCTCCACATGACAAAATGCCGCCACTTCAATCCAATCCACTCTTCAGTGGCTTCTGATACCATGGACCACACCTCTTTTGAGGATGGACTTCCTCTGTGGGAATATCCATCCAAGGGTGTGAATTGATTAAGGCAGTGGCTGTAGGTTCTCAGGCTTTAAAGAAAATCAGTTCTTTTCCCACACTCAACCCACATGAAAACCATGTGTAGGCAGGATGTTCTCATACCGGCCACACTCTACCCGCAGAGAGTGAGCCATGCAGGACCCCAGTCTTCACTCTGATATCTGCCTTAATGACATTAGGACCTTTCATTACCCCACTCTGAGGACTGAACATAACTTGTCTTCTTTAGACAATTGTCATAGTTTGAATTCCCCTAAAAAGTAGTTCCTATATGCAATTGGGAGTCAGACCACAGGGGCATGTTCACCTGCAGCATCAGATGCAACAGGTGTCAAATAAATTACCCCCAGTTAAAGAAGGGAATGGAGTTATGTGAAATTGAGATTTTTATGTGAAAATTGAAATATGCTTATTAAATAAAGCTGCAATATGGCTGTTAGAAATGAACTGCCTTAACCAAAGACAACTGAAAGTGTTTGAATTTACAACAAAGTGTATTTATTCTTCTGATAGAATTGCTCTGGGATGTTTGAAATACAGGCAGAGCTCCATCTTCAAGGTATTATTAATGTTACTAGGCTGTCTGTCAACCAAACTCTGTTTTCATTTCATTTGTCCTAGAAGAAAATGTCCCCCTTTCTTTGCACTTAAGATATATTATTTTTCCTCACTAGCACTACAGAAAAAAAAACTCCCCTTGTAAATGATATATCAAGTTTTATACTTTATTTTCCTTCATGTAAACATAACTGACACTTAAAGTTAGTTTGGACTTCATTGTACAGTGGAATGAGACAAAGGTATTTTTAACACTGAGCAGCCATTTCAAATTCATCCATTTTGCAGCCATTTGCTCAGGCAGTCATTCAATAAAAACTAGTTTTCTTAATATTTACTGTTATTTGTTAAAGGTGGAAGGAGAATATTTAAAAATTAATAAGCCATAATATCTGCCTGTCGAGAGTTTAAAGTATAATTGCGTTGCACAGAGCATTTATTTTGGGTCATCCCAGCATCTTTCCCTCTCTTATGGCGATGACACCCTGATCTCAGTGCATATAGTGCCCAGTCTAATTCCATTACTAGGTCATATGACCCAGGTCGGTAAATCAGTTCACTGAACACTGAGACCCAGTGACTGGTTCAGAGGTGACCACATGATCAAATTTGTCCCAAAAGAGTGAACTCCAGAACTTGTGTGGGACCTTCAAGGAAAAGATGTGTCCTCCTTTTTCTGGTGAATGTGAACAAAAATGATTTAGGCTGGAGCTCCTACAGCCATGAGCTCCCATGAGAGGAGAGGCTCTCTGAGAACGCAGCTATAACAGAGGAAGTAGAGCTGATGAGTGAGGAGATGGAAATGGGTTCTTGATGACAGAGTTAGCACTCTGAACCAAACATTCAACTCTCTCTGGACATTTTGGTGATGGGACCCAGTAATGTCCCTCTTACGGAAAGGCCAGTTCACAATAGATTTTCTGATAAACTCAGAGACTTAACCAACCCAAGGTGAAATAAGATGGTACTTTTCTTAAGAAGAATGTCAGATGTCCATCAATTATGAGACAACAATGTAATGTGGCTGTTGAGAGATTGCATGTATCCTTAAGATTTAATGACAAAAATAAAAATTATAGAACCGCAGACATGTGGTTCTTGATCTTGATCTCAACTGGTGGGATTCCATCAAGAATATTCACAAATTTGGGTACATCACCAGACAAATGGGAAATATCCACAGGAGGGAGAGCATGATGAGGTAGTTTCTGAAAACCATGTTATAAGAATGGAATAGTTGAAATGTTTATCTAGGAAAAGAAAAAAAAAACAGGAGAATAATCACTTCATAATTAGTTCTATAATTACTTAATTGTCAGAATGATTAGGGTGTTTTAAAGACCACCAAATCAATAATGCTCTTTTGAATGTATTTCAAGCCAGCTTTTGGCTTTTGACTTAGGCAGAGGGAATGAAAATCTGACAATGTGCTTTGCTGGTCTGTGAAAGTAAGCCTAAAAGCAGAATTAATCAATGTTAGTTGAAAGTTAATTCCATTACAGGCAATACCAGAGTATTGGATGTCATTCATTCATCCAGTGTTGCCTGGTCTTATTTATCACCAAAGGTAACTGTGCAGAAGCAATTCTCATGTCAGCACAGTCAGATACCTTAACAAACTGAAACTTAAAGGGATAAACACTATAACATAACACAGCTGCCTAATCGATGGAATAACAGCCCTGCCCACTGCTCTTCAATCTTGTGCAACTAAACAGCATATTCCAGCATTAGGGGATTTACTTAGCAAATATTTTTGGAGTATCTAATGATCATGTGACATTGTTAAGGTAAACTCTTGTTGTTAGAGATATAATTCAGCAGGACACAATGTGTGCCCTTAAAGAACTTAGTGTAAGTGATGCTGCATACATAAGAGAAGCACAGGGTAGATCAGAGAAGGCATCTAAGAAACTTTAATGTCTCAATTCCTTTTTCTCTTGCTCTACACAGACACTGCTAAGGATCATGATAATCTCTCCCGTTGAGCCTAGATACAACCTCAAAGTCCTTCTCAACAAACTTTCCAAGCAGCTATTATTAATCTACAAGATTTTGTTCCTGAAATGAAATATACTTCCCACACCTGAGTTAAACTTTTGAGGAAGAAAAGATTGATTTTTACTGCAGAGACTGCTGGTACTAAAAGAGTAGCTAGAATACCTCCACAAAGAGATTTGAGTGGCACTGTCATTATATGGAAGGAAAACAACATGAGCCATGATAAGGTGGGAGAAAAAGAGCAGAGGAGTTTGGCTGAAGTCCATGAGAGTGGAGATGAGGCTAGAATTAGATGATTGAGTCCTTAGGTGCTATATTAGCAACTAGAAGTTATTAGGAGGATAAAAAGAACCATCAAAGATATTATATCAGAAAAGTATTATATTTTTAAAATATTAATGGCTGGGTTCTAGAAAGAGCAAGAACAGCAGGAGTCAAAATATATTAAAATAGAGAAAGATGAGTTAAATAGTCAAGCATACAGAGAAGACAGTATGTAGGTCTGGCAATGAGAAAAAAAGTGACAATTGGAAGAAGTGTCATGGAGAAGAGGTAGGAATAATGGTGTTCTGGCCCCAAGAGTGGGAGGAGGAGGAGGGGAAAAGCAGTTTGAGTGAGAGAATATGGTCTCATTAGTGAAGATAAGGAAGGCTGGCTCTGTCTGGAGCATGCTGAGCTTGAATGTGGTAGGACATGCTGTCAAGATTTCCAGGTAGAAATTGAAGGGGAAATAGAAATTGAGGGGACATAGGAGGTGGGGACATGGAGGTGAGAGCTCCAGTCCTGAGAAAGCAGGAGCTTGGTGTGATGAGAAGAAGGGTAGCCAGGGGCTCCTTGAAATAAAGCCTATATTTAGGAAGCAGTCTGAAGGCAGAGTCATGTAAAGAAACCAGAAGTGGGACACACTGTTTTCTATGATAATACTCCAATCCAGGGTTACAGACAATTTTGAATCAAACAGGATCTTTGTTGTGGGCAGGGGAGAGCAAGCCCCCATGGCAGCACTGGCACTGCCTGTTGCTGTGGCCATCCAGAGGCCAACGTCAAAGTCACTCACTTCCTGGACTCACAGACCTCAGGGTGGAGAGATCTGTGCACAGAGCGGTGAAGATACTGTTTCAGCGACAGATTCAGGTCCAAGCCTAACTGTCCTCCCAAACACATCCACTCATGTTCCCCAAATCCATTTACAGTACACATTCTGAGTCCATCCTTGGCTTGATGATGGGGATGCAGAAGTGAATGAAACCCAGGCCCTTCAAATCCAGCACTTGTTAATACTTGAAAATGCTACCAAAAATGTGGACAAAACAATTTTTCTATCCAAGGGGAGGAGTAATCAGAAAGGCTAATCAATTAAAACAGGATGGATGGATAGATGGATGGATGGATGGAGCATATATTTGTTGATGATAGTAATATGGAATAATCATTAACATATAAGTTAGCATCTTTCTCATCTCCCCACTAGCTAAAGAAGACACTGGTTTAATCCTTTCTCTTTCTATATCCTGCAAATGCGATACTGTAATTGTCACAGATCTTTGGTCCTTCAGAGGAAAAAGGACCAAAAAAAAAAAAAAAACCCTCACATATATGTTGAACCCTGTGAAGAAAAGATGAGAGTTAATAATGTTGTACAGCACTCCTTCCCCCACCCCTGCTCTATGTGGGTAGTATGTGGTGGGGACAGAATGTCTACAATGAGGAAGAAAACTCTTCCTGCATATAAGACTGAGTAGTGACAAAATACTGCTGGACTCAGAGGCTAGGCAACAACAGAGGACTGGATGCCTTCCACATTGTACAAAAAAATCTAAGTTGAGATCAGAATCCCTGCTTGAGTTATGCTCCCCTGAATGTAATATGCGGTAAAGACAGCTAGTTATTATCGAATATTTCATAGACCCCCTTGAATTTACAAGGCTTCTTTGAACTTAGGGTCCAGATCATGTCACGAGCTCTTTTCAATGCACCATAAATGGCGATGACATATATCCTTCTGGAGTAATGCAACAAGGAGATGGTGTGCCTTTTCCAACTCTCTTCTCCCTTACTGGTGATCTACAGAGTTAGGCAAAAGTAGGTTTATAGTTGTGAGTACATGAAACACAGAGTTTATTCTTGCAGCATTTATATTAATTATTGTATTATTTGATTATACCTGTAAACCTACTTTTGCCTACCCCTGTTTACATCACATATTTTAGATACAGCAAACAAGATGGAAGAGGCTGCCAGAGTGAGAAATCCACCATTGATGTGTTATATCATGGACATGTCAGGCTTTATTTGTTATTGCAGCACAGCCTAGCATTATTCTGACCAATACCTAACACCACTCTGACCAGGAACTGCATGGATCACAAGCCTTTACAGTTATGATAGTGACATTCAATAAATATTTTTAAAGTCCTCACACTCATTCTCATATTGCCTTACTTTCCAATTTATTACCTCTAAAATACGCAGTCATATACTGTTTTAATGTCAAATGCACTTACCAAATATACATATGTATATATATACATATATATAAATTTTACTACAAATACAAAGAAAAAGATTCAGCATCCATATCTATTCAAATCAACCATTGTTTGCTTTTTTAAAAACCCATACTGTATTAGATGAAAATGTGTTTTAAACAAATTTTTCAGAGCAACAAAATACTTACAAAAGCAATAATAGGAGATACAATTGATATAACATCTATGTATGAATAGGAAAGTATTCTGGCATAAAGTTTAGTATGCTGTTTTCAAGACAGTGCATTTAATTTCAAGGAATGCTTACAGACATGGCTTCAAAGATAAATCATTTTTATTTCAGTTGCTTCAGGGGTAAATTTTAGCAACCCTCTCATTTTATATTTAAAAAGGATATAGAAAAATTAGAAAATTTAATTTTTCAACCCTGTAGGATAAGCACTAGGGACAGACAAAAACAATAAATAAATAAATAAATAAAATAAAGGAGTAGAAGGAGGGAAAAATGAAAGAAAACTTTTGGTTATTATACTATTACAACTCATCAATACTGTCCCACAAAATTTTTATGTGATATCTCAAGTGGTGATTTTTTAAAAAGTCATAAGTTTAAAATAAAACTGTTCCTCTAGTTCCCTTCTAATCAGTCTATATATGATGCTATGGCAAATATTATATCTAAATTCTGAGAAAAAAATAGGAAGCAGGCTCAATGGAAAACCAAAAAGAATATTTTATGCTATACAATAAAATAACATAAAATATTTATTTTACTTTCTATATTTCTCACCTATTTTTTAAACAGTGCAATTACTCATTAACCGTTCTCCAAGTCTGTAGAAAGTTTGCAAAGGCTCTCTCAGTCCAACGTCAAATATTGTAAAAGTCACAATTACTTTTCAGTTTCTTCCACTGACCAATCCATCTAACCACCTGTCATCATTTATCCATTCTTCCATCCACGCCCTTATCCATGCACCCATTCATTTCATTTACCAAATCACTTCAATTAATCAATGAAATATAAAGTGCTAAGCTCAAAAATCTTTGAAAGACATCATATTAATAACTTTAGAGCAAGGCTGATGGAGAAACGACATAGGATCAGTACCAAAAAGTACTCAGAGTTCAGAAGAGCAACCTTGTAGTAGTGACCAAGAAGCCTTCATGGAGAAGACTGAAGGTGGAAATAAATACGCACTGATGTCTAGTACAATGCCTTGCCCAGGAGGCTGAAGCAAGAAGTAACATTATTAGTAAATAGCTACTGTCCCAAAGCAAGTGTATTAGCTGCCAAGGAAACACATAACAATTTCTGCAAACCACTCCTGGACAGTTTTAGCATGTACTAAAAAGAAGAAGAAGAATTTGGATAAAGGTGCATGGTGTGTGACAGGTTTGTGTTGTTGTTGTTTTTTTTTTAACTTTGTTAAGCAGAAAATCCCACAATGCCTTTCCAAGCGGGGCCTACAATCAAAATGTCATCAGCTTTCCTCCCCCTGTTTTCCAATCTCTCAGGAAAATTGCTCTTTAAAAAAGAACCATGGCAGAACATTTCTACTTTTTCTATGTGGCTGCCCAAAGAGGTGGCATTTGGTTAATGTCAGCATTCAAGTATCATTCACATCAGATGCTGTGATTTTTTTATTTTTTAACTTAGGGTCTTACTTTTCCAATGACAGCCCAGGTTATCCCCCACCATCACCATTCCACCTGCCAAAAAAAGAAAAAGTACAAAATCCCCCTGGGTATGTGAAAAGGGAAATGAGCAGTATCTCTGGCGCCTGATCACAGAACTGATATTTTGGACAGTACCAAGCTACTGTGGGAGCGGCCCTACTTTTTTTGTGTCTTCTATTTCCCACTTCTCTTTTCTTAACTCCACAGGGACTCTGAGGTGGGAACGCTCTCCATAAGAGTGGCAGGCTCATCTCCTGTTTTCCCATCAGCTGCATCACTATTTAATCAAGGGAGCTAATCAACTGTGGAGTTCATAATGGATGTCAGTAACATTTCCTGTGTTATGATTGATGAATCTAACTTTGGACTTAATGCCTTTGTTCAAAATTAGATGACAAGAGAATCAAGATTAATACCATTTTTTTAAGCTGCGTTGTGCCAGCTAACAAAAGTAGTTCTCTCACAGAAATTGTACACACTACTGGTTCCAGAGGCAATTTTTGGCAGCATCTAGTCTATTCTCCTTCTAATAACTACACATATTTGAACATGCATTAATGTCAATCTTCAATTTATGACAACAGATACTGTTTTGTCATGAGTAGTAGTGATAAAAATTTTCTTTGTGTAGATGTGTTTTTTAAAAATGAGCTGGGCAAGAAGGAGGCATAGGTAAACACGCTTCGCCTCCTCGCTCAACCACAGAAAGAATTACAAGTAGACAGACCTCAAAACAAATAACATCCAGAACCGTCAGAAAATCGAGTTGTATAGAAGTCCAACAATCAGAGATTTAAAGAAGCCACATTCATCCAGATTGGTAGGAGGGGTGGAGACACAGAGATTGGCAGAGAGGCAGCATCAGTGGTAGAATGGGCAGTCCCACATTCACATGAGGTGGATGAAAATCAGGAGGGACACCTTGGGAGCAAGCGATCCCAGCCACAGGCCAGATGGCACAGCCCAGGGTTCCAGCACCAGGAAGATAAATCCCCATAACTTCTGGCTGTAAAACCAATGGGGGTTTGGGTGGTGAAGAAACTCAGATTTTCAGGAGACTCTGCTTAAAGGGCCCACACTGACTTAAAATGTACTCAGACCCTCCCTCTCTGAGATTCAGCACCAAGGCAACCATTGGAAGGGCACCAGCCATATAGGTCAAGTGCTGGGCAAACCTCCAGAAGCTAGGCAGTGGTACTGTCCCCTCTCTGAGCCCTCCTCTGACTCAGAGCCACAAAGCTGTGAAGCAGTTTGCCCCACCCTGGCGATTACCTAAGGCTCTACTCCACACAATTTACAGGTGCATTTTCTGCAATAGTCCATGCTACTAAGACAGAGAGTCAAAGCAGTTCAACCTAATACACAGAAACAAACACAGAGAGGCTGCCAAATTGAGGAGACAAAGAAATATGACCCAAATGAAAGAACAGAACAAAACCCCAGAAAAAGAACTAAACGAAATGGAGATAACCAATCTATCAGATGCAGAGTTCAAAACACCGGTAATCAGGATGCTGAAAGAACTTATTGAATACAGCAACAAAATAAACATTACCCATAAGAGACCCACCTCAGAACAAAAGACCTACACAGACTGAAATTCAAGGGCTAGAAAAAAATATTCCAAGCAAATGGACAGGAAAATAGCCAGGGTAGCAATACTTATATAAGACAAAATAGGCTTCAAAACAAAGTCCACAAAAAGAGACACAGAAGGACACTTCATAATACTCAAGGGAAGAACCCATCAGGAAGATGTAAGTATTGTAAACATATATGCATCCAACATGGGAGCACCCAAATATATAAGAAATATCTTGGAGGACTTCAAGAAAGATTTAGACAGCAACACACTTATAGTTGGGTACTTTAACACCCCACTGTCAGCAATGGATAGATCTTCCAAACAAAATATCAACAAGGATATTGTGGAACTGAACAAAGCATTATATTAAATGAGTTTAACTGATAATATATAGAACCTTTCATCCTAAAGAAGCAAAATACACATTCTTTTCAAATGCACATAGACTTTTTTCAAAGATAAACCACATGATAGAACACAAAACAAGCCTCAACAAATTCAACAAAATTGAAATCATATCAAGCATTTTCTCAGACCACAAAGGCTTAAAACTAGAAACCAACCTCAAGAAAAAAACCCCAAAACACTCAAACTCATGGAGACTGAATAGCATGCTATTAAACAATGAATGGGTTAATAATGAGATCAAGGAGGAAATAAAAAATTTTCTGAAAACAAATGAATGTGAACATACAGCAGTCCAAAGCCTAAGGGACACAGAAAAGGCAGTCCTGAGAGGGAAGTTCATAGCGATACAGGCCTACCTAAAAAAGATAGAAACCTTTCAAATAAACAACCTAACCCTACATCTACAAGAACTGGAGGGAACAACAACAATCAAAGCCCAGACCGAGTGGAAGGAAGGAAATAATCAAGATCAGAGCAGAATTAAATGACATAGAGACTAAAAGAACAATTCAAAGAATCAATAAAACCAGGAGCTGGTTCTTTGAAAAGATAAAATCAACAAGCCTTTAACCAGACTCATCAAGAAAAAAAGGGAGAGGACACAAATAAATAAAAGCAGAAATGAAAGAGGACAAATTACAACTTATACCACAGAAATAAAAGGACTGTAAGAAATTACTACGAACAACTATATGCCAAGAAATTTGAAAACCTGGGTGAAATGGACAAATTTCTAGAAAAATATAATCTCCCAAAACTGAATCAAGAAGAAGCAGAGCCCTGGCTGGTGTGGCTCAGGAAACTGAGCACTGGCCTGCAAATCAAAGGGTCACCAGTTCAATTCCCAGTTGGCACATGCCTGGATTGTGGGCCAGGTCCCCCATAGGGGTGGGAGAGAGGCAATCATGCATTGATGTTTCTCTCCCTTTCTTTCTCCCTCCCTTTCCCTCTGTCTAAATATAAATAAATGAAAAAAAATTTAAAAAACAGAAATTAAAAAAAAAGAAGCAAAAAGCCTAAACAGACCAATAATAGCTGGTGAAATTGAAGCAGTAATCAAAAAACTCACAGCACAAAAATGCCCTGGACCAGATGGTTTCACAGGAGAATTTTACAAAATATTTAAGGAAGAGCTAACCCTTATCTTTCTCAAACTATTCCAAAAAATCCAAGAAGGGGGAAGACTCCCAAACTCCTCTTATGAAGCCTGCAACATCCTAATCCCCAAACCAGATAAAGACACAACAAAGAAAACTATAGGCCAATATCACTGATGAACATAGACACTAAAATCCTCAACAAAATATTGGCAAATCGTATCCAGCAATACATTGAAAAGATCATATACCACGATCAAATGGGATTCATCCCAGGGGTGCAAGGATGGTATAACATTCGCAAATCAATAAACATAATACACTGCATAAACAACATGAACATGATCATATCAATAGATGCAGAAAAAGCATTTGGTAAGGTACAGCACCCAATTATGATAAAAATACTCAGCAAAGTGAGAATAGAGGGAGCATATCTAAAGGCCATATGTAAAAAACGGACAGCCAACATCATACTCAATGGGCAAAAACTAAAAGCTTTCACACAAAGATTAGGAACAAGACAAGGATGTCCACTTTCACCACTTCAATATAGTATTATAAGTCCTAGCCACAGTGATCAGACAAGAAAAAAAAAAGGTATCCAAAAGAGGAAGTAAAACTGTCATTGTTTGAAGATGACATGATAGTGTACATAGAAAACCTTATAGACTCTACCAAAAAACCACTTGACTTAATAAGTGAATTTGGCAAAGCAGTGAAATACAAAGTCAATATTCAGAAATCAAAGGCATTTTTGTACACCAACAATGAAATATTGAAACAGAAATCAGGAAAAAAAAATCCCATTTAATATAGCAACAAGAAAAATAAAGTACCTAGGAAGAAACCTAACCAAGGAGGTAGAAGACCTGTACTCAGAAATCTACATAACACTAAAGAAAGAAATTAAGGAAGACACAAATAAATGGAAGCATATGTCATTTATGGATTGGAAGAATTAACATCATCAAAATGGCCATACTACCCAAAGTCATTTATAGATTCAATGCAATCCCTACTAAAATACCAGTGACATATTTCACAAATGTAGAATAAACATTTCAAAAAATTGTTTGGAACCATAAACGACCCTAAGTAGCTGCAGCAATTTTGAGAAAGAACAAAGTAGGAGGGATCACAATATCTGATGTCAAACTATATTACAAGACCACTGTAATCAAAATAGCCTGGTACTGGCATAAGAACAGACATATACATCAATGGAACAGAACAGAGAGCCCAGAAATAAACCCAAGTCTCTATGGTCATTCGACAAAGGGGGCAGAAGCATAAAATGGAGTAAAAATAGTCTCTTCAACAAATGATGTTGGGAGAGCTGGACAGCTACATGCAAAAAAAAATGAAACTCGATGACCAACTTACAACATACACAAAAATAAACTCAAGGTAGATGAAAAACTTAAATATAAGTAGTGATACCATAAAAGTCCTAGAGAAGAACATAGGCAGGAAAATCTCAGATATTCCATGCAGCAATATTTTCACTGATATGTCCCCTAGAGCAAGGGACTTAAAAGAAAGAATAAACAAATGGGACTTTATCAAAATAAAAAAGCTTCTGCATGGCTAAAGAAAACATCAGCAAAATGAAAAGAGAACCAACTCTATGGGAAAATATATTTGCCAATGTTACATCAGACAAGGGTTTGATCTCCAAAATATGTAAAGAACTCACATGACTCTACTCCAGGAAGACAAACAACCCAATTAAAAAATGAGCAAAGGACCTGAACAGACAGTTCTCCAAGGAGGACCTACAGGGTTCCCAGAGACATATGAAAGGATGTTCAGCATCACTAGCCATCAGAGAGATGTAAATTAAAACCACAATGAGATACTACTTCATACCAATCAAAATGGCCATCATAAACAAAGCAACAATAAGTGTTGGTGAGGTTGTAGAGAAAAGGGAACCCTAGTATGTGGGAGAAATTCCATCCAGCAGAGCTCTCCTGGCCGCTCCAGATGAGAAATAAGTCGTCCCAGACACAATCTTGTTGTTCCAGCGGGAAAGAGGGTGGCAATTCCCTCTAGTGGGGAATGCCTCAAGCCCTTCTCCCAAACAGCTTTTATTGGGAATGGTATGTGTGGGTGTATACAGCACACATGCATAGCTCATCAATCAATGTTAAAAGGCTATAGTCATACAAAAACAGGTATTATCTATAGACAACAATCAAAGGAACACAGAGATTTGTTATAGGTCAGGGTCTGTTAGTCATGCTGACACTAGATGGTCTTTAAGATGTGTTTCATGAGATAAGGAGTTTACTCCTTAGTCCTTGAATTCAAACATCTGGTTTATATCAGCAGGGCTATGCCAAGTAAAGCAAGCTTCAAAGGATAAAATGTACATTTCAGGCCTGATTCCTACGGGAATCCTCAGTGTTAGAGTCAGGTCACGTCTGCCACCTGCGTTTTTACCTGGCTTTCCAAGGAGACTTACTAGCCCCTTTCAGAGCCTGCTTTCATGGGGCTGCAATCTCCAAAACCACACAGAGTGGTTCCCAACACTAGCATATTGTCAGTGGGAATGCAGACTGGTGCAGCCACTGAGGAAAACAGCATGGAATTTACTCAAATAAGTAAAAATGGAACTGTCTTTTGACCTGGCAATTCTACTGCTAGGATTGTACCCTAGGAATCCTGAAACACCAATTCAAAAGAACCTATGCACCTCAATGTTCATAACAGCACAATTTACAATAGCCAAGTGCTGGTAGCAAGTGCTGGTGGCCAAGTGCCCATCAACAAATGAGTGGATCAAAATACTGTGGTGCATTTACACAGTGGAATACGATACATCAGAAAGAAAGAAGGAGCTCCTACCCTTCACAACAGCACAGATGGAACTAGAGAGCACTATGTTAAATGAAATAAGCCAGGTGGTGAAAGACAAATACCATATGATCTCACCTATAAGTGGAACCTAATCAACAAAACAAACAAGCAAGAAAAATATAACCAGAGACATTGAAATAAAGAACAAACTGACAGTAACCAGTGGGGACAGGGATAATGAGGAAAAGAAGGGAAAGGATCTTCAAGGAACATGTATAAAGGACCCATGGATAAAGCCAAAGGGGGATAGCATTGATGGTGGGATGTAGGGGTGGGTAGGGTGGGAAAATGGAAACAACTGTACTTGAACAACAACAACAACAAAGACTCAGGAAGAACTGAAGAAAGTGAAATAAAGAAAAACTTACAGGGAACCAACAGTGAAGGGAAAGAAGCCAGGATCCAAATCAATGATTTGGAACCTAAAGAAGAAATAAGTATTCAACCAAAACAGCAAGAAGAAAAGAGAATTTTAAAAAATGAGAATAGCATAAGGTACCTCTGGGACATCTCCAAATATACCAACATTCACATCAATGATCCACATCACTCCATCA